>JAKCPI010023910.1:0-12072 GCA_023213315.1 Euborellia annulipes | reverse complement strand
AAATTTATTTCACTTGATTTGACTACAAATCATTTGAAATAAATAGGGATGGGGTCTAAATGGCCTTAGTTGTCGAAAAGGACCTAAAAAAAAAAAATTCAAAAAAAATGATACATCGTTCGTTCTCTTATAAACGAAAGATGGTCTATTTTCAAAGATTTTTTCACCCCCTAGGACTCTTTCAATGTTGATAAAAAAATTCTCCTAAATTCTTTGCTTAATTATCTTTCGAATGAGCAAGGTTTTATGAATGGACAAGAATGGCACGGTTGTTAAAAAAATTCACAAAAATGATACATCATTCGTTCTCTTATAAACGAAAGATGGTCTATTTTCAGGAATTTTTTTCACCCCCAGGTCTCTTTCAATGTTGATAAAAAAATTCTCCTAGATTATTTGCTTAATTATCTTTCGAATGAGCATGGTTTTATCAATGGACAAGAATGGCACGGTTGTTAAAAAAATTCACAATTATTAAATATGTATAACCTATAAACTGTCAGTTTTAATATTTTCTTTTATTTTTTAGTTTAAAAATAATACACAACTATAATTATAACTAATCCCTAATTATATCCTTTTTTACTAGCCTTTTATATAATTTAATCACGATTTTACTTTAATTTATTTATTACTTCTAATTTGGATGGTTCAATACTAGAAATTTAAATTTCAAACTATTCCCGCCCTGTTTTTCCCACTTCCGTGGCTGGCAACGGTCGGGTTAGAAATAAATATTAAATAATAAAATCATGCGGAATAGATTAATTATCAAAAGATATAATTAAAAATACCTTTGATAAATGAGATGAGGGCTGAATTTAGGCGGTAAACGTGTTACACGAATAGACAGGTCAGAGAAGCTGTCAAATTGACTACCAGCTTTTTGACAATTAATTAATTAATTAAATGAAAATTTTAATTTTTACCATTTCTCATTTAGAAATTTTTGTCAACTGAAATCTCCGTTTTTTTTTTTGGAAATTTTGTTTAGCAGCACTGCAATCTGACTGCAGTTGGCCTGTGCCGTTGGCTAAATTTTCTTACCTATGCTCTACTTTGTTTAACTTTGGTTTTATACGGTTTTATATTCAACATTTTTGCTTTTGTCCTCATTTTGGATTATTTAATTACAATTAGATATTAAAAATAGTGAATTGTTAAAAAGATGTCATTTATCAAAGAAGAAGACATTTCGAACGATATCAAATATCCAATTCATATTGGTAATTTATTTTTATTTTATAACCTATATCTCATTCTCTTATATTTCATTTATTTGTAGTAATTCGTTTTCTTTTGAAATCACTAATTCGTTCATTAAAATATGAAATATTAATCAACTTATTTTCTTTTGCTTTAATTTTGATGTTTATAATAATAAATTTATAATCTCTGACATTTGCTATGTAAAAATGTGGATTCTACCATCATTCTCACCATCAATACTTGATAAGCATCCTCAAAGATAAGGATAATTTAAAATAAAATTTTCCATATTTGTGGGTTTTAAATTTAAATAAGTTAATTCGCAGACATCTTTTGTTTTTCATATGCTTCACCCCAGTACCGTTATGACAAGAGTGGAGGCGAGGCTCAACGGACTGCTATTTCCATGTTTCCATCAGATTTCCATCCACTGAACATAGCCTGATGCCTGACATTCAATGACATGTGCAGTGACAAAGAGCGGGTTATATTTAAAAAAACTCAGGGGTCCCGAACTAGTTGTTTTGTTTTCGGTCCCTGTAAGGGGTTTATAACTATTACATTTTTACAATAACACATATATATATAATTTCTTTGATCTCAACTCCAACACCCGAGGTGAATGATGTTTTCTTTCTTCTCGAAATCAAAGTCCAATTAACTTAATTCACATATTTTCTTATGTTTTTTGAATTCTATGCCTTGTTGAAATATCTGCTAGTTGGTCTTTATTTGAAATCGATTCAATGGAATTCCTTTTGTTTTCTACTAATTCTCTTACATAATTATTGAATGTTTAAAATCTATATGTTTAGTTCTAGTTAGTATCTTAAATATTATATATATATATATATATAATTTTTTATTAATTAAATTTTAGGTCTTCTCAATTCTAACTAAATTGCACCTGGTCGACGGAGAAATTTGTGGCGCTGAATTTGGGTCCATTTCTCCTGTTAAAATTGCTTTCTTAGTGAATTCATACACCCCAGTGATTCCCAAAATGGTCTTTTCGCCTCATTTGAACCTCAAAAAAACAATGAAATAATCACATGATTAAGTTTGGTTTTCCTTAGATAAAAAAAAATTAAAACAACTAGGGAATTCTCGGCTTCGGTCAGAAAACATTAAGTTCGAAACTATTCGTTAGCTTCGAACTGAATGGTTTTGGAACAAAGAAAATCGGAACGACACTCGGGACAAAACATCATGGGCGAACGAAACTAAAGACCCCTAATTAGTGTAATAAGGTGAGCTTATTTTGATTTTTCTCCTTATCCTGGATTACCTCCCTGTCCTGGGTGTACTGGTAGAGAACATGAGAAAATTGCAGTTACTTAGGGTCCGCCCATAGACCATTCAATCTGCCCCACTCTGATCATAACCATTATAACGGTACTGGGGTAAGCATAGAAAAGAATATAGTCTTTTTTATTTTGATTGTTTTTTTTTTTCAATAGGTCCAGTCTTTCCATGTATACATTGTAACACAAACTTCATAAATTTACATTTTTTAAGGAAGCATTCTAAAAAATGTCTATCAAACATTATACAAAGAATAGATATAAGAAATTTTGATTTCCTCAAAAAAGCATCAAAAAAAGGTAAAAGTAAAGCAATTTTTAATTTCATTTATTACTCTACTATACTCATTTTTTTTTATTTTTGTTTAAGATATTTCAGAAGTAACTTTAAAAATAAAGGAAGAATTTAAGGAAAAAGACGAAAATGAGAAAACTCAGTCAATTTCCAAAAAGAAAAGTTCAAACTCTTCATTCGCCAACAAAAAAAAACATATATGTGAAATTTGTTCTAAACAATTTAATTACAAATATATTCTCAAAATACATTTACGTATTCATTCTGGCCAAAAAGAATATAAATGTGAAATTTGTTCTAAACAATTTAATCAAAAATCGAATCTCAACACACATTTACGTTTGCATTCTGACCAAAAAGAATATAAATGTAATATTTGTTCTAAACAATTTAATCGAAAATCTAGTCTCTTCAGACATTTATCAAATCATTCTGGCCAAAAAGAATATAAATGTGAAATTTGTTTTAAACAATTTTATCAAATATCCGATTTAAAGCGACATTTAGTTATTCATTCTGGACAAAAAGATTACAAATGTGAAATTTGTTCTAAACAATTTAATCAAAAATCGATTCTCAACACACATTTACGTATTCATTCTGGCCAAAAAGAATATAAATGTGAAATTTGTTGTAAACAATTTAATCGAAAATCTAGTCTCAATAGACATTTATCTGTTCATTCTAAAGAAAACCAATAGAAAATTATGAAATAAACTAAAATGTTTACAAAAGCAAGGATTTTTCTCGCTTTTCTATGTTATGTTGTGTGTGTTGTGTCACTTACACAAAAATTGTGTCGTTTTTTATAGTATAAAAAAATATTCTATGTGCAGCGGTAAAGAATAGTTTTGCTAAAATAAGTAAACATATTGGGACGATAAAAATAACGTGTTTATTTAATTTAAGGGGTTTATAACAATTACATTTTTACAATAACACATATATAATTTCTTTGATCTCAACTCCAACACCCGAGGTGAATGATGTTTTCATTCTTCTCGAAATCAAAGTCCAATTAACTTAATTCACATATTTTCTTATGTTTATTGAATTCTATGCCTTGTTGAAATATCTGCTAGTTGGTCTTTATTTGAAATCGATTCAATGGAATTCCTTTTGTTTTCTACTAATTCTCTTACATAATTATTGTACGTTTAACATGTTTAGTTTTTGAGTGAAAGACCTAGTACAAATTGGTGGATCCGTGATTCAACTCCTGGCGGCACACTCTAACTTTTTTTCGGGTATTTGAATTATATAAATATCTCTCGCGGCTTAGATACGCGATGTATATAATATCTTAAATATTATATATATATAATTTTTTATTAATTAATTAAATTTTAGGTCTTCTCAATTCTAACTAAATTGCACCTGGTCGACGGAGAAATTTGTGGCGTTGAATTTGGGTCCATTTCTATATTTGCTTTCTTAGTGAATTCATACACCCCAGTGATTCCCAAAATGGTCTTTTCACCTCATTTGAACCTTAAAAAAACAATGAAATAATCACATGATTAAGCACATTTTCGGGATTAAATTCTTTAAGACTTGGGTAATCTTGATTAACCAGTCTATTGTATCAACACTATATATTCCCAATCTTTCTCCTTTATATATATATATATATATATATATATAATTGTTGAGAAGTTTTTGATTTCATAGATCAATATATATATACTTTACAATATATAAGAAATCTGTGCATCTTTCTTATATTTATATAATATTTTCTTATATTTATATAATATTACCGGACTTCAATTATATTTTTTAATAATAAACACTAAAAAAAAACAACTTTTCCTTTCTCTTTTTACTTCTTTTGTTGCCCTTTCCCAAAAAATTTTTCCTATTGAGAACTTAATCAGTAGCCGTGAAATGAACAGAAATACTCACTTAACAATTTATTTATCAAGTTTTATTTACTCTTTTTGTATGTAATCTTGTGAAATTTAACTGAAAAAGCTTTTTTTCTCGCTCTGTTTAAAAATTTTTTTTTGAAATTTCAGAAGAAATGTCAAAACAATTATCTTAAAAACAGCACATATAATTTGGTGTTCTTTTAGGCATAAAGAAATCATCTATAAGTGTCTAATTTTTGTTGAAATTTCAGATTGTCAGTATAAAATCCTTTCAAATCTATTTCAATTGAAAAAGTAGACGTGATAACATACACGCTAAGTAATTATTAAAAAAAAAAAAATTACAATTTTAACACTTCAAACAATTAAGATAATCCCTACCAGGGGACTGACAAAACTAGCCGTCGAGACACGAGTTCATTGACAAACGCAGGGTTAACAGTGACAAAATGGCGTCAGCAAGGGTAACGAACTTCACCCGTAATTGCCTTATATTTCACGATCTAACGATATGCATAGTGTGATGTCAGTGCAATTTTCAGGAGTAACAGGGAACTGTTCAAAAAAAGAGAGGACAACATTAGAATACGGTTTTTTTTTTTTTATTAACTTGTTATTTTAAACATATGATTGTATTCTATAAGCCAGCTCTCAATGGCGAATATAAGGCCTCGAAATTTTTCAAATCTATATACATATACCCGCAGTGGCAGTCCCAGGATTTTGTCAAGGGGGGCCCAAATTTTTTTTCATTAATATTATGTCTGTAGTACTCTAAATATAAACCAATAATTTTGTAAATTGTCTTTAAAAATAAAAAATAAAAATATATTATTTAGTCTGTTTTAAATTATTAAATTAAATAAAAATCTAATGACAAGAATGATTTTTCACATTTTTCCTATTATTAGTTTACAAGCTTGTTCGCTAGATTGGAGCACTATGCAGATACTCAAACTTATTAATTTCACACCAGATAGCTCCCTCCGCGTTTTGTATATCTCTTTCCCTTGCCCTTGAACTTGAAGAAGTTCATTAACCCTATTAAAGAGGATATGTTTGAATAAAAAATTTAAAGGAGAACCATCAACTTTCAATATTTTGATACTAGCGACATCTTTGATCAAACAAATTAAACAAAAGCTTATAAAATTTCCACTAGGTAGCATGCCAAGGTCTTTAAAAAAGGTCATTGACCCATTTTAAAGGAAATATAGAATCAGCTGTTCAGGTTGGAACACTAAGGTGCCATTTTCAAAAAAAGTTTGAAAACCCACCTTTTAAAGGAACCGCTATGCTGTGTAGAGAAAAATTTGAGCAAAAGAAAATATATATATCGTTAACTTACAAGAAAACATGAGCAAATTAAAAATTGATCAATTTAAAAAAAAAAAAAAATGACCAAGTATACTGAAATACAGGGGCGTATATAGAAAATTTGGGGGGGGGGGGAGGCCTGAACACGTAGAAAAATTTTGTTTTTGCGGAACCAAAGTTTTCCACCCTGCGAAAGAATTTTTTCCCGCCCGTGAAAATCATTTTACCTTTTTTTAAGAGACACGAAAATTTTGCTGCTCCGCGGGATATTTCCTCTTTTGCGGAACCAAAGTTTTTCATCCTGCGGAAAAAAGTTTTTTACAAGACTAAATTGCGGGTCCAATCAAACATTCTGAGAATTTCAAAGCGCAAAAGAGCCCATGAGAAGGGCAAAGAGTAAATTTAAACCTTACGCTGGCGCCATCCTGGCGGTGATTCGGATGAACTAATTAACATTTATTCTAAATTACACGTATAATCAGGGCCGTAACTAGGCAGGTGCAACAGGTGCACCCGCAGAGGGTGATAATTAATTTGTATTTTATGTCCACCCCTTCGGAAATTAGGGGCGAGAATGTCATATATGCAATGTTCGTGTTAATATCTCAAAAACTATTAAGAGTAGAAATTTGAAATTTGGCCAAAATATTCTTCTATTTGAACTTATTCGATGATAATTAATTTGTATTTTTATTTGCACCCCTTCAGAAATTAGGGGCGAGAATGTCATTTTAATGCAATGTTCGTGTTAATATCTCAAAAACTATTAAGAGTAGAAATTTACTTAATTATAGTAAGGGAAAATAAGCCATTTAAGAAACATGAAATGAAAGAAGTATTAAAAAAATTTTAATATTCCACATATGATATATCATTTTTAATTACTTTTTATGCGGATTAATAATTTATAATTAAAATTTCTATAGCACGCCTAGTTTTCAAATAATTCAATGGACAAACGTCAGATTGTTTTTACCTTGATGTAATTAAACCATAAACTCTATCTAACATATGATACATGTTATTAATTCTTGAATTCCCCCTGATTCCAGAGAACTAAAGCCCTTTTAATTATATGATCTAATTTGGAAGTTATTAGCGATCAAAGTTAAGACTAATTTCGACCTTAATGACATCAACACTCAATTTTCTATATTATCGAAAAAGCTTATTTAGCATTGTCTGATTAAAACCAAATTTTTACCAGAGATTTATAATTAAAAAATGAGTTTTTTTCTAAAGTTTCATCGAGATTGGTAAAGAAATAAATAAAATATTGACTATTTTGTAAATTGAGTTTTAGAATTTGGATCTCAGATTCAAGCCTAGACCGGGTTCACAGAGCGCTCTCTTTACCAATCCGGGATCCCGAATTCTAAAACTCAATTTACAAAATAGTCAATATTTTATTTATTTCTTTACCAATCTCAATGAAACTTTAGAAAAAAACTCATTTTTTAATTATAAATTTCTGGTAAAAATTTGGTTTTGATCAGTCAATGCTAAATAAGCTTTTTCGATAATATAGAAAATTGAGTGTTGAAGATCGAAAATAAGCTTAACTTTGATCGCCAATAACTCCTAAATTAGATCATATAATTAAAAGAGGTTTAGTTATTTGGATTCAGGAGAAATTTAAGAATTAATAACATGTGTCATATGTTATATAGAGTTTTTGGTTTAAATACATTAAGGCATTCACAATGTGACGTTTGCCCATTGAATAATTTGAAAACTATGTATAGATTTTGATTATACATTATTAATCTGCCTTAAATTTCGTAAAAAATGATATATCATATGTACAAAATTAAAAATGTTTTAATAAGTCTTTTATTTACTGTTTCTTATATGGTCTATATTTCCCTACTTTGATAAAATCAGAGATAGCTGAATCGTTAAAGTGGTCGACACATAATTTTTTTTCATCCTCGCTTTACCAAACATTGCGAGTTCAAATCCACCTCGTGCACTTTTTTTTTTTATTCTTATTATTATCAATTTCCTTTTATTTTTAATGCTAACTTATAATTTCATTCATCTGTAAGATATAATGAGAGAAAGGATTTGTGACAAAATGAAAATCTGGTCGTTTGAAATAATTACAAATCTTTTTATTTGGCTACGCCCACATAAAATGGGGCTTATAAGTGACTCTCACAATTTTAATTTTGTACTCCTTCTCTCCACTTTATAAAATATAAAATTTTTGAGATGGTAATGAATGGCGCTTCGAATTTCGTTTTCATTATTATATAATAGTATTCCCCCCCCCCCCCCCCCCCCCTCTGTGAAATAATTGACCTTGAAATCTTGTATTTAAGAAAGTTAGAAAAATTAGAAAATATAACATTTAAATATATAATATAAATATATATTGACTATATAACAAATGTAATTATTATATATTCTTCGTAGGTTTATTTATTTTACTTTATTTATTTTAATAAATTTGTATTAAGAAATGAGATCTATCTAACAGGAGAATAGAATAGTAGAGGAAGTGTTAGCGCCAAAAGTGACGTCACGTCAAAAGTAACACTCCTTTTTGTTTTTAATCTCCTGATACATCTCAAGACTTATCATCATTGGAGTTGTGTATTTATTTATAATATAAAAAAAGTATTGTCTATTCATGCTGATTTGTGCTACCATCTTGTGGAGATGTTTAGAATTATGATTTTTAAATTCTCCACAATATGGTAGCGCACAAATCAGCATGATTAGACAAGTCTCCCTAGTGAATGGATACAGGAGGATGTCTTGCTGATTTGTGCTACTACCTAGTGGAGACATTTAGAATTATGCTATTGCTATTGGAGTGGAGTCAGCCCAGGAAGGCTGAGTCAGCCAAAGGAATTAATAAAAAACAATTACCTATATTTCTAATCTTTAAATAATGATTATAGGCACTCGAGCTTGGTGTAGGGGTAAGCGTAGCCTCGTATACCAAGAGTCCCGGACACCAAATGGCTTAATTAAGAATGACTGAACCCCCAATATCTATATTAATAATTAATTAATTAATATTAATTGTCCTCGGGGTTTGGTGTAGAGGTTAGAGTGTTCGGACCCCAGGCAGTCCGATGATTTTATTTAAGCCATTTGGATACCAAACGGTTACCGTAAAAGTCTTAAAGCGCACAACTTTCTCTTACCTTCGGTAATCGAAAGTTGTGTTCTGTGCTTGTCACACCAGATTTTTCGTGTAGACATATATTTAGTTTCCGCGAAGCGAATTTTGAGAAAATTCAAAAAAACTGAAAAAGTACATCAGTAAAGTACTAGTACTTTTTGGCCGATTTTGATTAAAAGCTTATTTTCACGCCCAAGGTGGGTGTCTAACTTAATTATAAAATTTCAACCTCCTAGTTTAATTCCTTCATGCTTAAAATCAAACACAGACAGACAGACAGACAGACCATGTCGGGAAAACCACTTTTTTTGGATTCAGGGGACCTCAAAACGTTTATATCCATCAAAATCTCGATATCGAATTTTTGACATGATCACAATACTTTCTCTCCCTATAGGCTACATTTCATATATAGGGTAAGAGAAAGTAAAAATATAAAATATGAGTTTGAAATCAAGAAGTTATTTTATTATAGGCTATTTAAACAAAAACAGCATATGTTTTCAGTTTGGGGAATATAATTATATAATTTTAATTTTATTGCTTTTTACTTTTTTAATTACTTCTGGGAAGGCGTGACGTCAGAGTGTATTGTTTGACATCCAGCCGGCAAACCGGTTTTGTGCTCGAATCAGAATATTTTCTCTCTCGCTTGCACTCACAGTTTTCCCTCTCTTTCTACTCGATGAATAAATCAAAGGCAAAGAAAATTAATAGGCTAAAACTTAAATTATTCTCGTCCTTTAGGGAATATTATTTCTTCTATTTTAAATTATTATATTATATATATAAATTATTATATATACAAAGATTATATATAAATAAATTATTATATTAATATATTGAATTTTTTATTTACTGTTCGATCGACAAATGATTCGTTGTTTTGAGTGCCCTGTTAAGTAAAAAGAGATTCAAGATATGCTGATTTTAAAATCAAGACATTATTTAATTAAACTTACTTATTAAATGCAATCAGATTCTCTTCTACTATTTTTCTTAAAATAATTAATCTTTAAATAAATATAATAAACCTTTGTTTCAAACTTGCATTTTAAATGTTGACTGCTTGAAATAAATAAAACTCTGGTTATTTTTAAAAATTTTAATTTCATATTTGGATATTTTATACACAATAGAGCAGTGGTTTCCAAATTTTATGATACCACGTCTCCCTTAAAATATTTAATTGTATAACGCCTCCCGAATCGTCAGCTGTTAAAAATATATTAAAAAAAAAGAAAAAAAATCTGGCTGCGTTTTCTTCAAACTTTCATTCCTGATACAAATTCCACCAGCCATAAAATACCATTATACTAATTTAGAAAATTGCTCGCTTTGGCTAATATTCGCGCCTCCCCTTAGACTAGTCCATGCCTCCCTAGGGAGGCGCGCCTAACAGTTTGGAAAACGCTGCAATAGAGAATCCTAAATAAATACAAAGTTTCATAAGAATTGGAAAAAATTTTTTAAAATGCGTAAAAAGTTCAAAATGGAACCAACCCCCTTTTGAATCGAAATTAACATGCAAATCCGCATTGGGACTTATCATTGACTCTATGGAAGGAAGAGTCGGAAAGTGAATTTGAAAAAACTAAAATACATCAGCAAAGTGTACTTCCATGGGCGTAACTAGGGGGGTGCCGGGGGGAGGCTGACCCCCCCAGAAAGCTCCTTGACCCAAGAAAAATTGAGAAAATATGGGGCTTTCCATGCTCACCAGAGGATGGCTGGTCCCATGCCCCCCCCCCCCAGCCAAATTCTCTAGTTACGCCCATGGTGGTCTTCAAACAATTTTGAAAGCAAAATGAGAACAGCATCAAAAAAATAATTAATTTTTGAATTTTAAGAGAAAGTAAAAATTAATATGTCAAAATAAATTTGGAAAATCGATTTTTAATCATTTTCAGAATGTTTTGCGACTAAAATTTCATTGTTTTTGCTTGAATATTTTATATACTAAGTTATTCAATCAATATCAAGGCCTAAATGTGTTTATTTAATTAAAAATCTGGTGTGACTGGCGCACAGCACACAACTTTCTCTTACCTTCGGTAATCGAAAGTTGTGTTCTGTGCTTGTCACACCAGATTTTTTGTGTCGACATATATTTAGTTCCCGACAGTACGGAACATTTGAATGCAGATGAAAAATTTATAAGTATGGGAAAATATTTATATTTTGTTACCATGGCAACCATTTCTCCTATCTTCCCTATGAAATACAAGAGTAAAGTGGTCTTCAGAAGATTTCAATTGCAAAATGAGAATATACATTTTAAAGAGCATCTAAAAAATAATTGATTTTTGAATTTAAAAAAAAATCGTTGGAGCAAATTTTGAGAAAATCGAAAAAAACTGAAAAAGTACATCAGTAAAGTACTAGTACTCTTTGGCCGATTTTGATTAAAAGCTTATTTTTCCGGTCACGGGAGGTGTTTAACTTAAATATAAAATTTCAACCTCGTAGCTCAATTCCTTCATGCTTAAAATTGAACACACACACACACACACACACAGACAGACCATGTCGCGAAAACCACTTTTTTTGGATTCAGGGGACCTCAAAACGTGAAGATCCATCAAAATCTCGACATCGAATTTTTGACATGAATCCAATACTTTCTCTCTATATATATATTACATATATACATAGGTAAGAGAAAGTAAAAACAATAAATTAGGATAATTAGAAAATGAAAGAGGCAGTTAAAATTTGAAGATGTAAAAAGCAATTAATAAACCCCCATTTTATGTGGTCGTAGTTAAATAAAAAAATGTCTATAGCTTTATAATTGATTGAAATGACCAGTTTTGCATTTTTCCACAGATCCAACGAAAAATAAGAGAGATATAGAAACTTTTTGAAAAGCGAATGTGCGCGTGAAGAAAAGCCTAGACGAGAGTGAAGCGAGTCTCCCTGGCTGCACTCTGGGCGCCG
>JAKCPI010023909.1:0-12886 GCA_023213315.1 Euborellia annulipes | reverse complement strand
TCTCTTTCTATTCAAATGCCATTCTAAAGCCTCTTATAAACCACAATATTTGAATTTTTGCTTTTTCGAGGAGGGGGACGCCTTTTAGGCCCCCTCCCCTCCCCCTTTAAGTTATCCCCTTCGTGATATTTATACTAATTTTATGAAATTTGTTTGATTAAATGAAAGATTAATTTCATTTTAACAAAAGGGTTTATAGAATGGACACCAGAGGCGCAGCACTTGCCGGCGGTGCCTTGTAATTATGCCATTTGCTTGCAAGGCTGTCTGTTTTATTCAATTCGAGTCTAAGTAAAAAAATAAATAAAAAATTTAATTATATAACAATTTTTATTATTTTTCCCTAAATTTAATTATTTTAATTAGTTGGCTTTAATTACTTTCTCGTATAGAGAAAAGTATTGTAATCGTAAAAAATTCGACTTCGAGATTTTGATGTTTCCCCACGATTTAGATCTCACTGAGTCCAAAAATACCATTTTTGGCATTATGTCTGTGTGTCCGTGTGCTCTGTGTGTGTGTGTGTGTGGACACGATTGCTTAAAGCCAAAGCAGCTAGATCGATGAAATTTGGTATATGCTCCTTACACTAAAAATTGTAGATTTCTATCCAACTTTTGGAGTAAATGCTTCACCTGAAAGAAGTACTTTACCTAATAAGTTTTTTTTTTTTTTTTTTTTTACATTTCAAAATTTTCAATTTCTTTGTTATCTTTTAAAATTGAATATTTTATCATAATATAACAAAGGCAATTGAAAATCGAGGTTGAAATTTCCCACTATTATTTAAGTTTTGTAAAGCAATCAATTTGGCGATTATTTCAAATGATGGGAGAGCATCAATTTGTTTTTCTAATTCGATCTGCGCCCAGAGTGCAGCCTGGGAGCCTCGCTTCACTCCTCGTCTAGGCCTTGATTCACGCGCACATTCGCTTTTCAAAAAGTCCCTTTCCCTATCTCTCTTATTTTTTCGCTGTCGGATTTGTGGAAAAATGCAAAACTGGTCTTTCAATCAATTATAAAGCTATAGGCATTTTTTTATTTAACTACGACCACATAAAATGGGGGTTTTATTAATTGCCTTTTACATCTTCAAATTTTAGCTGCCTCTTTCACTTTCTAATTATCCTAATTTATTGTTTTTTAATTAAATAAACACATTTGGGCCTTGATATTGATTGAATAACTTAGTACATAAAATATTCAACCAAAAACAATGAAATTTTAGTCTCAAAACGTTCTGAAAAGATTAAAAATGGATTTCCAAATTTATTTTTGACATATTAATTTTTCCTTTCTCTTCACAAATTCAAAAATCAATTATTTTTTTGATGGTGTTCTCATTTTGAGGTCCTCTGAATCCAAAAAGTGGTTTCGCGACATGGTCTGTCTGTGAACAAAATATCTCAAGAACGAAAGAGCTATGGGAGGTTAAAATTTTATATTCAAATAAGGGTACTCTTCTGGAACGTGACACGAAGCTTTTGAACAAAATTGGCCAAAAAGTATTAGTACTTTACTGATGTAGTTTTTCAGTTTTTTTTCGATTTTCTCAAAATTTATTCCAACGATTTTGATTAAAATACAAAAATCAATTATTTTTTAGATGATCTTTAAAATGTTGTGTGCTGTGAGACAAAGTCGCACCAGATTTTTTAATTCAAAATTTTAATAAGTGTGAATGAGAAAAAGTGTGTTTATTATTAAAAAAAACAAAACTATTTTTTTTATAATAATATATACCATACAAATGATTCCTAATATTAATATTTGTAAATAATTTAATAAAATAATTTTTTCTTCATATTATTAATTTCTTCATTCAATTATTTGAATCTATCAATTCTTCTCCCAATTTAATTATTCTTCAAAGAGTAAAAACACAGACACGCAGAGCACTCTAGCGGAGACCAAGTCAAATAATCAGTCTGGCTTCCAATTCTCCTCGCGTTCGGTTCGTTTTCTCCAAGTGATTTTATTTAGTGCGTTAAAAAATTATAAAATGTGTTCAGTGAGTTTAATTTTAATTGTGATGTGTCTTCAAGTATTATATTTTATATCGTGAAGCGCCTGCCATCACCTTTGACTCAGGTAGATTGAAATTAATTTAATTAATTATTTAACTCCCTTCAAGCCAAGCCAAGAACATGGCTGATGCTAATTATTATTTAAAAAAAAAAAAAAAATTAACTAGAAAATTATAAAATAATTTAATCAAGTGTTATTGATAAAAATTATTTTATGGGCGTTGTTAAGAAGGAAATTTGATCCATGTGTGAGTGTCTTTACTAGGAATTTTTAACTTTTTTTTTTTTTTATTATTATTTTTTTTTTAAAGGAAATGTTTTTAGATAATGGAAGATTTTATAAAAAGATCCTAGATGATTTTTTATTGAGTTCTTCAGGCAGGCGATCTGCTTACTTAGATACATTTATATTAATATCATTTTTTTTTCAAGAATAATAATTTTCCAATTTTGTTATTACATTGGTTAACAAAATTTGTATATAAATTAACTGTACGCTAACTAGTGTTTTGCTTAAACGCACAAATATAGGAACAAATTTATTTTGATTCATCGTTCTTATAAACCAAAATATTTTTCATTTTATTTAATTCAATTATTTAATAATAAAAAAAAACTTGAAGATTATTTTAATTGTCGTTTCTATTTTTAGCTGTCGACAATCAGAGCGAAAGGGCGGGGGGAGGGAAGGGAAGGGGGCAGGCGGCAATCGTTGCTTAAACAGTTCTCACCTTCGTCCCGCCTAATTAACTTTATATCTTATTTAAATTAATAGTTTTTATTTATTTAGTAATTTATGTTGTGATGATATGTGATTCTCAACCAATTAGATAATCCATTTGAAATGGTATTTATTTATATTATAAATATATTATTATAAATACCATTTATTTATATTATAAATATAATAGTATAAATAAATACCATTTCAAATAGATTATCTAATTGGTTGAGAATCACATATCATCACAACATAAATCACTAAATAAATAATAAATATTAATTTAAATAAGATATAAATTTAATTAGGCGGGACGAACGTGAGAACTGTTTAAGCAACTATGCTCACCATCCCAACTCTCTCCATTCTCCCTCGAATTTTTTACATGAATCCATAGGCGCCGGAACTGGGGGGGGGGGGCAGGGGTACATCCCCCCTGGCATCCTTTAGGGGGGACAGAGGGGGGCAAAATTTCTTCTTTATTTCATTTATTTTTTAAAAATGATATATTTTTATTTTTGAAAAATAAAATCTTCTAAATTAAAAAAAATTAAAAGAGTAAGAAATTCATTTTTTTTACAAATTTTTTCCAAAAATTTTTGATAAAATCACTAGCAAATTTTTTCTATCTTATCTTAAGAGCTGGCGAAAAGTCATTATAAAAAGTGCCATAGTGGATTTTATACATTGTTGAAAAAATAATTCTATATATAATATAATTCTTATATAATAAATATATAAGAATTTTTCAACAATGTATAAAATCCACTATGACACTTTCATAATGACTTTTCGCCAGGTCTGAAGATGGTTCAAACACGAAGCCGAAACGTCAGCTGTATGAATTAACCAAATAAAGAAATAACCTTAGCTGCATTTCTCATTTTTACCCTCTTATTAATATAACATCTCACCTATAAATTGTTACATATTAACATATACTTATAGGTAAGAGAATTTAATAATTAAAATCTGGTGTGACTGGCGCACAGCACACAACTTTCTCTTACCTTCGGTAATCGAAAGTTGTGTTCTGTGCTTGTCACACCAGATTTTTTGTGTCGACATGTATTTAGTTTCCGACAGTAGGGTACAATTGAATTCAAGATGTAAAATTTATAAGTATGGGAAAATATTTATATTTTGATACCATGGCAACCATTTCTCCTATCTTTTCTATGGAGAACAAGAGTAAAGTGGTCTTCAGAAGATTTCAATCACAAAATGAGAATATACATTTTATAGAGAATCTAAAAAATAATTGATTTTTTGAATTTAAAAAAAAATCGTTGGAGCAAATTTTGAGAAAATCGAAAAAAACTGAAAAAGTGAATCAGTAAAGTACTAGTACTCTTTGGTCGATTTTGTTCAAAAGCTTCGTGTCACGTCCCATGGGGGTGCCTAACTTAAATATAAAATTTCAACTTCCTAGCTCTTTTCGTTCTTGAGATATTTTGTTCACAGACACACACACAGACAGACACACAGACAGACACACAGACAGACACACAGACAGACCATGTCGCGAAAACCACTTTTTTGGATTCAGGGGACCTCAAAACGTGAAGATCCATCAAAATCTCGACATCGAATTTTTGACATGAATCCAATACTTTCTCTCTATATATATATTACATATATACATAGGTAAGAGAAAGTAAAAATTGTTAAAGGTAATGGAGAAAAATTCACCAGCTGTTGCTTTCCACATTAAAATAATTTATTTGGCAAATATTTCGGATTGCCTACGCAATCCATCCTCAGTGCATCAAATTATACATACGTAGAGCGTGTTTGAAATAGTAAAAATTTGCTATTAGGAACCATTCTTAAAAATTAGAGCGGACGTTTTTTATTGAATTATATCAGAACCCGCGACGTCTTGTCTTGTTTTACATACGTTTGAGTCGATATTGATGAAATTAAAAGATATGGCTTTCTCTGATACATTCAGGCAAAGTTCAAAAATTTACATCATTTAGCAACAAAAATTTTCAATTCTTTATAAAATGTTTTTATTAAAGTGAGGTGGATAGCTGAGTAGATATTGTAGTAAAGAAGAAAGAAAATTGCTAAGTTTATTTCGTTTATTAATCGCTTCAAGCCAAAGTTTCGGTCAAATATACGATCATCATCAGGGCTGAGGCGTGCCAACAAAATTCCTCAAAATGTCGAATGGCACAATTGTGTAAAATATTTTTTGCCATTTTATAAGAACCAACAGGCTATGCGAGTCAAGGTTAGATTGTGCCATTCGACATTTTAAGGAATTTTGTTGACACGCTTCAGCCCTGTTGATGGTCGTATATCTGACCGAAATGTCGGCTTGAAGCGATTAAAAACGAAATAAACTTAGCTGCAATCGCTCTTTTCTTTCTTCCTTACTATAAAATGTTTTTATTTCGAGGTTTTTCTGATTTTAATAGTTTCTAACTTTATTAATTTTGGAAAGAATTTTGTTAGATTTGAAAAATATTAAAGTGGATGAAGAAGTGGAGATTGAAAAATCTACAAAAAAATTCGGGAATAATTTTACCTAAAATTTAGAAAAAAAAAATGGGGCATTCTATTCTTTTCTGAAGGACTTTTTGATTTCCGATCAATAATAATTAATTAAATATTTTATCTACAGTAATAAAAAAGTATCGGAAGGGCTGACTTGACCCCAAGTCTATCGGTAATGCAAACCGACGCGTCAGCTAACTCCCTACGTATTAATACTAAAATATAATAACGATAATAGATAGCAACTCTAGGGATTTATGTTGGGTCCAAGTTTTGTACGCCCTTCGCCTCTCTCTCTCTACCCTGCAAACATTAAGAGAGAGGGAGGGGGGGGAATGATGTTGGTTGCAGACAGACTCTGTTGATGACAGTTCACTTCCCCCTCCAAAAAGAGATGATATCTCACAAAAGAGAACGAGGGAGTGGTTAAGAATGGATGGAGAAATGTCTGGACCACACTTTTAATTCGATATATAATATATATTATACTAATCTATCATTTTTTTAAACGGTTTCATCCCCCCCAACCAAAAGGTCATTTGACTCTCTCTTTAGTGTCAGATCTGACACGTTCTGGGCTGAGAAGTAACTTTCATGGGAATGGTAGTGAGGTGGGTTCGCGGTTCTTTCCTCATGGAGGAATTTCAAATAGGTTTTTGCCATAAGGTGGATTTGAACTCGAGTTGTCAAGATTATAACAGTAATATATTATAGTATGACCCTCCTCTTTTATTTGAAATACTTTCAAATTTTTATTTTAAATCAAATTAATTTTATTAGGCTATTATAAATATATATACCGTATAAAGATTATTAAAAGAACTCGAAGACATAAAAAGAGAAAATAAATATATTAAACAAATATTAGTAATACGAAATTTAATAAGAAGAGAGGAAACAACGGCGCGAGTGTAGAATACGGCATTAGCGAGTTCAGTACTTTTGACAACTTTTTCAGGGAAAATTCAGGCCCCGCACAGTGCTCCTTCCAGGGCCTCCTTAGGAAAAAAACTTCAAGAAAATAATGAAACAAATACTAGCTGCTCTTCTTTATTCATCCTGTTTTCTCAATAAATTTATCCAGCTATAAATCTACCTTTCTCAACATCTTCAAGAAAATAATTTTTTTTTTTTTTTTTTTTTGGAAATCTTAAAATTTCAAGAAAATGGTTTTTTAATTGAAATTTATTTTCTTGAAATTCTTTTCCTGAGGGGCCCGGGCCCTTTAAGCTAAAATTTTTAAATTTCAATAAAACAAAAATCATTTTCTTGATTTGAACTTAAAGGGTCCGGGACCCCTCAGGGAAAAATTTCCAAAAAATGATTTTTTTATTGAAATTTTAAGATTGGAGCTTTAAAGGGCAGGGCCACTTCAGAAAAAAAATTTCAAGAAAATTATTTTTTTTTTATTGAAATTTTAAGGGTTGGAGCGCAAGGGCCCGGGCCCCGGTGATATAGCCCTCCTGCCACCCCCCCTCTCCCCTGTCTGCTGCCCTGGGTGGCGGTAAGCCAATTTGATCGAGATATATGTAAAAATAACGAAAATTTTGAAGAAATACGAAGGCCACATTAACTATTAAATATCTGGTCTGATGGTCGCACCAGATTTTTTGTGTCGACATATAACAGTATTTAGTTCCCGACAGTACTTACACATTCGAATTTCAAGATGTAAAATTTATAAACATGGGAAAATATTTATATTTTGTTACCATAGCAATCATTTCTCCTATCTTTTCTGTGGAGTGAGTACAAGAGTAAAGTGGTCTTCTGAATATTCATAACTTGGAGAAAAAATAGAATTTTCAGCGTTGTTTCCTGGGATAGATCAACCATTAAGGCAATTCTTTCTTTTTTTTATCTTTAAAGCAATATTTATTGTAAATAAAAATATTTCGAATTTAGTTTAGATTACCTTGAAATTTATGCAAATTTTATAAAAAAGAGAAAGTAGTAGCTAGCCTTTCATAAATTAAATTGAATGTTGGCCACACGTCAGTACTTTCCCGTACCACCCTTTCAACCCGAAAGAATACAGAAATTGGAATGGTTTTTCCGCTTAAGAGAGTTTCTCTCTTTTGGTTTCTATTATTTTTCCTGGAGAGCGAGAGAGAAATAAATCTCTCCTTTTCAAATGGAGCTGTTGGCTCCAGGTTCGGCAAATGTGACATTTTTCCACAATTTTAACTTGTGACATATGAAGTTGGCTGCTGCCGTTGTTCAACCAAAAGAGAGAGAGGCCGAGGATCATTTTCTGCTTTAGCAAATGGATATATAAAAATTATTTACGCAACTTTTAAAGTCATCTATTATATATTATTTGATCAAAAACTATTAATTTTTTTTGTATAGAAAAAGCTATTATAAATAAATGAGAAAATAAATCAACACAAAGATGGCAAATGAATGGAGTAGTTTATTTTAAATTGTTCACTAAATAAAAAAAAATAGAAAAAGATTTATATCCCCTTGGGAATAACGTTGTTGGAAATTAGCTTAGAGTTTAAAATTTAATCTGTTAACAAAATAGAACATTTTGTTAAAGATCTCTTAAATGCTGATATGTGTGAGAGAGAGGGGGTAATTAAATTTCGTCAAATT
This sequence comes from Euborellia annulipes, assembly GCA_023213315.1. Lineage (NCBI taxonomy): Eukaryota > Metazoa > Arthropoda > Insecta > Dermaptera > Anisolabididae > Euborellia > Euborellia annulipes. The sequence goes on along the minus strand of JAKCPI010023909.1, from coordinate 5,032 downwards.
TGATAAACGAAATAGATAGAGCCGAAAGGGGACTTTAATTGAATGATAAAACACACCAAGATCTCTTCACCTTCGACTTAGAAGAAATATATCTAGCCCGTGGGTATATCTACGATATTCAGAGTATGTAATCTTCATCCATTCTAGACTTTCTTACGCATTCAATTTGGCTAAATGATTTTATCATACAATGTACAGGGTGCTCAAAAAGCCAAAATTCGAAATTCTTGATCAATATTGGCCACTGTTTTGATCCTGCCTCAACGGTGAATCCGTGGATGCTATATCCGGCTGTGGCACCCAAGATGCCATTGTTGGAATTCATACTGAAAATAACAATAGGACTTCTTGCCAGTTCCAATGTTTTAGTTAAGATATTAGATTGGCTAGAAGAGATCATTTGGACGAAAAAAATTGAAAAATATCGTCGATCCGGGGATTACAAAAAATGTACAAAGTACAAATATACAATTTGTAATGTAACAATTACATCCAGTTACATGTTTTTTTATATTTTAATTTAAAATAATATGTAAAAATTGTATAAAGATAAAAAGTTTTTCTAATTGAAATAGCATTAAATTATTTAACATTTGTATCTCCCGATGCCCAGCGTATTTTATAATATTCGGAGTAAAAAGGGCACTTTCGATTTAAAAAAAAAAAATGAAAAAATCCTCACATAATTTTGGACATTCAAGGACCCCAAATTTAGAAAATGAAATCGGACAAAAAAAAAAGTTTTAGGCATTAATGGATTAATCGGACTGCCTGGGGTCCGAACCCGCGACTTTTGGTGTATGGGCTTAGCACGCTAACCCCTACACCAAACCCCGAGGGCCACTTGAATGTCTCGGAAAAGCTGTGTTCGCATACCGGGAGGACGTAACTTTTTCATTACATAAAATTTATTTGAATATAAACAAACTCTTAAGTGGACTCTGTTACGCATTAGTGTGTCAAGCGCCAGCTACCGAGTTTTGAGAAAATTAACATTAAAGTTTTTTGTTTTCATAAAAAAAACTAGACTATTATAAGGAATTTTTCAATGAGGTTTTTTTTAAATGAATTAAATTCATAAGAGATTATCGGGACATCGAGCTATAATTTTTTTCGTAATTAATTTTTTTGTTATCAAGCAAATACAAAAAAACAAGATGTCCCAATAATCTTTAATTTTTTTTAAATTTAAAAATGAATTTATTGTTATTAATAATCGCATATTAATCAAGAAATTTTTAAAATAAGCTTAGATGATTTATTTAAAATTCAACTGTCAAATTAGTTGAGCATTCTTGCAATAGATGGCAGGCTAGTCTAACAGCTGATCCCCTTTTGGCCTATATCTGGCCTATATATACTTTTATGCTTTTATAAAAGATACATAATATATAATAACATTTATAAAGTATTTATTGTTAAAAAATCAATGAAAATCAACCAAATGCATTAAATATTATTAGCTACCATTCTGACATCTCTTGGCAAATTTTTGAATTACTTAATATTTGGGCATACTTTTAATGACACACAACGCCTTCTTAGCGGGAAAAACATGCGTAACCACTTCGCTCCCTTAGCCCCTTAATAGAAACATACAATTTTATTTATTAATTCTGCTTATTACATTTTATAACAAACTTGAAATTCTTGTAATACTGAATCTTGAATTCCTCATTCCAAGTGAAAATCAATACCTTCATCACTTGAGTCATTCGTAAACCGAGATCTATTGAGCGTGAAGCCACAAAGAGCTATGTTTTTCGGCCACAACCGGATTAATTCCTTAGAGGGTGGGCGCTTTGTCGCCTACACACAATAGGATTACGCCATCCCTTGCCGGGTGATTTACGTGGCACATCGCCACCCAATTTATAGACTTGATAAACTATTATCACTTAGAGATAGGGAGAATAGTTTGATTGCATTCCAGGACTCTCGTCTATTGTCTCCTGGATTAATCCCTCTGGACTCTCTCTAGAGAGGCGACAAATTGTTCCATACTAATTGTAGAAATGGATTCTTTCAAACAATTCATGTTATTTAATTTAATTAAAACCATAACAATTTATTGAATTTCATTGGATAATAGCTTGAGATGGTATGCTCGTATAGCAGCGTATTAATTCAATAACCCTTTCTATTTTAGATTTTAAACAATATAAGAAAAAATGTAAATTCTATCGAGAACCATTCCATACTATTCCTCATTTATGATTTTGATTAACAAATTTTAAATTAATAATCGGATTCTTCAAAAAGCAAAGTTAATTTTTACCTTCTATTACTAGAATATTACTAGCTATTATTAGAATAAGCAAAGTGCCTAACTCCATTTTTGTTTATTTTTCAGAAGAGCCAAAAAACATTTCATTGTCATTGTTAAGGTGCGTACACATCTGCGCTCTGCTCCGCTCGCGAGCACCATGTTCGTTAGATTAGTACGGGTTAGAGCAGCTCGCGAGCATCTTAAAACCCGTACTAATCTAACGAACATGGTGCTCGCGAGCGGAGCAGAGCGCAGATGTGTACGCACCTTTAGAGCCACTGTTAAACACTTTTCGAACTGAAAAATTTGAATTACGCTCTTACCCAGTTCAGGGCATAAGGAGAATCTTATTTTTCAACAGAAAATACAAAAAAATGATTTTCGAAAAAAGTGGAGTTAGACACTTTTCTACTGAGAGCGTCGATATTGTTCCATGCTAAATATAGAAATGGATTCTTTCAAACAATTATATATTTATTCCGCCCCCAAATTCTGGCGCCCCTGGACCAATCCCAATTCAGCCCACCCTAGAGTGGGCGCTTTTTCAAAAAATATTTAAGATTATTTTTTATTTTTTGTCATGATTACAATCTACAATTTTTTTTTGTAAAAATTTAAACGATGCAGGCGCCCCTTTCTTTAATGCGCCCGGGGCCGTCGCCCACTTGCCCCTCCCTCTCCCGTTGCGGCACTGATTAAGCATGAAGAAAATGAGCTTGTTGGAAGTTTATATTTAAGTAAGGCACCCCCTGAGAAGTGAAAATAAGCTTTTGAACAAAATCGCCCAAAAAAGTACTAGTACTTTTCAGTTTTTTTCGATTTTCTCAAAATTTGCTCCAACGATTTTGATTAAAACTCATAAATCAACTATTTTTTATATCTAAATATTTTTCGAGATCTATTATTTGAATAAGATAATAGTATTCAAAATACCTCGATTCGGACTTTAACTGAGTCATAGATATATTTAACAAGACATGTGAATGTTTTTTATTGATGAGGCCAAACATCCCATGGCCCCCGGGAATCGAACCCAGGATCTCCGCCTTTCCGGGGCATAGAGCGTGCTATCCATTGCACCAGGCCACCGGCCTTTAGGTCGAGGGTCCGGTGGCCTGGTGCAATGGATAGCACGCCTATGGCCATGGGCCTCATCAATAAAAAACACTCACATGTCTTGTTAAATATTTTTTATATGCTCTTTAAAATGTGTATCAGTAAAATTTTTTGTGAAAATTGTTTGAAGTACACTTTGATGATGTAATTCAGATTTTTCAAATTCATTTTCCGGCTCTTCCTTCCATAGAGCCATTGTTAAATCTCTATGGGGATTTGCATATTAATTTCGATTCAAAAGGGGGATCCCCTTTGGAACTTTTTACACATTTTAAAAAATCTTTTTCAATTCCTTATGAAATTTTGTATTTATTTAGGATTCTCTATTGTGTATAAAATATCCAAATATGAACCATAGTTTATTTGAAACAATCAATATTTTTTTTTTTTTTTAAACATTCACACTTTTTTCTCATTCACACTCACATTCACACACTCCATCACACAGTCTTTTCGGCAACTTAGGCCATTTAAGACTTTAAACGATATCCGTTAATGATTATTATATATAACCCCACTCTGTATACATATTGGGGTCCAGGCATTTTATTTAAGTCATTTCGTATCCAAATGCCTTAAATAAAATTTTTGGACTGCCTGGGATCCGAACCCGAGAACGTTCCGTAAAGAAGGTAGGCACGCGACCAACTACTCCAAGCCCCTTTGGGCAACAATCAATATTTAAAATACACAGAGCCTATGGAAATTTTGTATAAATTCGACTTTTTTTTTACTTATGAAATGCAAGGGTCAAGTTTAGAACTAAGGTGCTATGGGAAATCAAATATATCTTGATACAAAAAATTATGGTGTGACAGCACAGTACACCTACCTTCGATAATCCAAAGTCGCCCCCTGTGCGTTAAGATACATACCAGATTTTTCATTTTCTATAGGTATTGTCCCTGCTCCCTTTCAATATTTATTATAATGTCATCATATTTCCTTCCCTTTCGTTGATCTCGGTCACGTGCCAAGATGCAATCCTCCACCAGGTGGACGGACGGACATGGATAGCTATGGGGGGGGGGGGGGGGGGGGGGGGGGGGGGGGGGGGGGGGGGGGAAAAAAAAAAAAAAAAAAAAAAAAAAAAAAAAAAAAAAAAAAAAAAAAAACCAAAATCCCGCCCCATCCCCCCACCCCTCTCCCTTTTAAAACTTTGAGTTCGCTAACGTGTGGAATACTAATATCAACACTTGGTTGCTGAAATCTCTGTGAAAATGAGACCACCACTATAAACTCATTTGCTATACAAGCAAGGTAAGCTCCTCACAAAAAAATTCTTTATTTTTTTATATCTGTTTCTAAGTTAATATATACGAACAAGAGAGTCATAATAATAATTCATTTTCTTTTATTATTTATATCCCACTTCAAAATTAACATTCTAGATGCGTTTTTTAATTTTGAATAAAGTTCGTATTTTGTATGAATTAAGAGTGTGTTTTGGGTATTAATATCAATTAAAAAACTCGTTTGTAAAGATAATAATTAAAAAAATTACAACAGCAAAAAATATTTGTACTTTCATTGTGTAATATAGGAAAGTGTAAAAGTCTAAGACATTCTCTCCTCTCCCTGGAGTCAAGGAGAAAATATGTATTTTTGTTTAATAGTCGACATTTCGATTGTAAATCGCGACCTTCC
>JAKCPI010023908.1:0-13955 GCA_023213315.1 Euborellia annulipes | reverse complement strand
GGGGCCGTGGGACCAGCCATCCTCGCTGGGGGGGGGGGTGGCATGAGACCATGAGACCAGATAACCTCGGTGGGCGAGTCATTCCACGTCAAATCGATACACTTTTTAACTTCACCATCTCAGATTTATATGAAATTTGGGTCATAGTTAGAGTCAATAGAGACTAAGAAAAAGCGCCAATTTCAACTCGATATCTCAACTTGTTTATGAAATATGGCGTGTTAAAGTTGTCAAAAATGGCAAAAAATCGACCTAACCTATTTAAATTGCTATAAAATCTTTTAGAGATGAGATAGAGAGATGAAAGTCATTTTACAGCTTTTTAGATGCCCTTTCCAATGATATACAACACACCTGAGGTGGTAATAAAAAAAAAAAATTTTAAATTTCAAAATCAAAAATTTAAATTAATTTTTCTCAAAAAGTACCCCTTCGAAAATTTTGAAAAAATTCTAAAATGGTCCTTGCTTAAAGGTTAAAAGATAATATAAGCCTCATCGAGGGATCATGATGGGATCATAGAAAAATTAATTAAAACAACCCTTTCCAGAAATCATTCATTAGTTTTTTGTCATAATTGGGAAACATTATACAGGCTAACAGTGATTTTGGTACCGGGACTAGTTTGAGCTATTCTCGTCGCTATATGCGTCGTCCTTTTTCCAAAAATGCCGTCAGTCTTGCTCGATTATCTCTAGTTTTAGAGATATAAAGAATATAACGTTTTAATTGAAATTCTGCTGTAAAGCGGCTCTTATTTTGAGTTTTCTAGATTTTTTTATGGTCTTTCCTCTTAAAGATATACAGGTAGCTAAGATACATAGAAAATCTAGAGATTCTGCCCAATCAGAAGTGATTTAGTGGTGCAAAACACGGCTAAAAGTTGAAAAAAATTCAATTTTTCCTGTTTTTCTTAACTTTGGACAACCCTAAAATTTTTTTAACATCCCTGAATGCAAAAAACATATATGTACGATATTCTGTAACTCTTTAGCTTTCCAGCCATCATTCATTTGTGCAAATCGGTTAATTATTAAAGAAATTATAAACTTGTTATTTCAGCGCTATCACTACACCCAAGAATTCTTCTAAGCAAAACAACATCTTAATCATAAAATTTTCTTATCTTTGACTTATAGATTAACTATTTTGTTTATAATTTCGTTAATAATTAACCGATTTGCACGAATGAATGATGGCTGGAAAAATTGAATTTTTTTCAACTTTTAGCCGTGTTTTGCACCACTAAATCACTTCTGATTGGGCAGAATCTCTAGATTTTCTATGTATCTTAGCTCATTGGCGTAGCCAGAAATTTTTAATGGAGGGGGGGGAATCAAGAATTTTTTTTTCAAAAATTCAAGATTATTTTAGGGTATTTATAAATCATTTTGGTTTGTTTTTTTAGCTAGAGTAAATTATTATATTTTACTTTCTCTTACCCTATGTGAAATATAATTTGTATTAAATTTCTAGTCATGGCATGGGTCCCATGGGGGGGGGGGGGGGGTTTAAACCCCCAAAACCCCCCCTGGCTACGCCTATGTCTTAGCTACCTGTATATCTTTAAGAGAAAACACCATAAAAAAATCTAGAAAACTCAAAATAAGAGCCGCTTTACAGCAGAATTTCAATTAAAACGTTATATTCTCTTTATCTCTAAAACCAGAGAAAACTGACGGCATTTTTGGAAAAAGGACGACGCATATAGCGACGTGAATAGCTCAAACTAGTCCCGGTACCACAGGGGCGTATATAAGGGGGGGGGCGAGGGGCCCCCCCCCGAAATTTCCCAAACACATATACATATATAGGGATATACAGACATCAGCGCAACAAATTTTTCAGCAGGATGGAAAACTTTGGTTCCGCAAAAGAAAAAATGTTCCGCAAAAAATTTCGAGTGAAAAAAAATTTAGTTTCTTAAAAAAAAAATTTTCCGCAGAAAAATTTTTGAGTTCGGGCCCCCCCCCCCCCCCCGAAAAAAATTTCTATATACGCCCCTGCGGTACCAAAATCACTGTTAGCCTGTATAATGTTTCCCAATTATGACAAAAAACTAACGCAAGGGTTGTTTTAATTAATTTTTCTATGATCCCATCATGATCCCTCGATGAGGCTTATATTATCTTTTAACCTTTAAGCAAGGACCATTTTAGAATTTTTTCAAAATTTTCGAAGGGGTACTTTTTGAGAAAAATTAATTTAAATTTTTGATTTTGAAATTTAAATTTTTTTTTTTATTACCATCCCAGGTGTGTTGTATATCATTGGAAAGGGCATCTAAAAAGCTGTAAAATGACACCTCATTCATCTCTCTATCTCATCTCTAAAAGATTTTATAGCAATTTAAATAGGTTAGGTCGATTTTTTGCCATTTTTGACAACTTTAACACGCCATATTTCTTAAACGAGTTGAGATATCAAGTTGAAATTGGGGCTTTTTCTTAGTCTCTATTGACTCTTACTATGACCCAAATTTCATATAAATCTGAGATGGTGAGGTTAAAAAATGTATCGTTTTGACGTGGAAAGAATGACTCGGGCCTGGAAAGCCCTATATTTTCTCAATTTTTCTTGGGGCAAAGAGCTTTCTGGGGGGGGGGGGGGCCACGAGCCTTCTGGGGGGGCCAGGCCCCCCCCCGGGACCCCCTAGTTACGCCCATGGATATAGTCTACATATGAAAAGTGTAATGACTACCATCAAGACAAATCCAATGGGCCTAAAGGGATGAAATATTTCTCGAAAACGTCTCCGAGATAGAATAAATATTTAAATTCTTTAATATTGACTGACAGAGATGGACTGGAAACACATTTAGGCCTGGGTGTCGTAGGGCCCACAATATTAAATTTAAGGAAAAAAATTACAGAAATGTACAATAGTAATTTAAAATCTTAAATATATTTGAGAGTCCACCCGGTATCCCGGTGGGCCAGTCCAGCATTGTTGGCTGATCATGGATATCATTTCATCTTTAAATATTTTTCAATTTTAATATTTGAATAATAAAATTCTTCCGGACAATTCCATATCGAAATTTTGAAGGAATACACGTTTTGAGATCTCATGCCTCAAAAAAAGTGGGTTCTGCAAAATTGTATTCAAAACTTGAAGAAGAACATATGCCACGAGATCGTAATTTTATATTCTAATTGTCTAATTTACTGCCGGGAATTTAATATATATCAACACAAAAAAACCTGGTGGGACATGCACAGAACACAACAATTGCCTAAAACTATGGGGCTTAAATAATTATAGCTAAATATCATGTAGCCTACATAATATGATATATTATCAAAAGTTAAATAAGTTTCTATAAAAAAAAAAACTTATTGAAATAATTATATCTAAAAAAGGGGATTTTGTGAAAAAATGATAAATTACTTATTTAATGACATTTTTATGGAATTATAATTTTTTTCGTGATAAACCAATAATCCATGATGATCCAAGCGTTATATAGTTGGGTATAGTAAACCAGACATCAAAAGGAGGGAAATTTAGTGATATTAGTGAAAGCCTTTCACGATTTCAAAAACATGCTCCTATGCAAGTGGAGAGTCTGCTTTGGAGTCATTCAGACCCAACTCTATTTGATATACTCAGCAGAGCACGAATTGTGTTTTGTCCGTAGGGCCAACCAAGTTTATGAAGTCTTGAAAAGCTTTCACTAACATCAATGAAATTCTCTCTCTTTGATGTGACATTTTATAAAAATACAACCTCTTGAATATTCATCCTGGATTTAGAATTTGAAAAGATAATAATAATAATAATAAATTTTTTATAATAATATAATAAGACTTATTTTAAAAAATGCGTATTTTTGTTTCGTTTACATAGATAAATCTAGATTTATTATTAATGTCCTAAATTTATTTGCAAAGGGTTTTCTAAATCGTTCAAATCAAGTGTCTTTAATATTATAGAGAGTTGAATAGTTTGAGTTTAATTCTACAGCAAGATCAAAGGGATGGAATTTAGTGAAATTAATCAAAGCATTTCAAAAAGATTCTACGAGATTTAGCATCATTAATGAAGGATCCAATTGTTTAACTACCTTTTAACAAGGGTTTAAAATTCATTTCAGTGAACTCTACTAGTTTATTTGGCATTTATATCCACCTGTATATATTTTTATATTTACAGGCACGAAGCCAGGGGGAGGAAGGTTCTAGATTTATTATGAATGTCATAAATTACTTTCTCTTACCTCTATATATAGAGATATACTGTATATAGAGAGAAAGTATTGGATTCATGTCAAAAATTCGATGTCGAGATTTTGACGGATATACACGTTTTGATGTTCCCTGAATCCAAAAAAGTAGTTTTCGAGACATGGTCTGTCTGTGAACAAAATATCTCAAGAACGAAAAGAGCTAGGAAGTTGAAATTTTATATCTTTTTTTTTTTTTTTTTTTTTTTGGAATGGGTGCATAAGGTCCGAAGACCTATAATGACCAATAGTCACATGCAGCCAGGAAGAAAATAAAAAACAAAAGGAGAAGCATAAAGGGGAAACTCAACTGCGGGAACTGAGAAGATGCCTGTTGAGGTTAGACTTGAAAGTCTGAAGATTGTAGGTTTTGGGGAAGATAGACGCAGGGAGCTTGTTCCAATCACGGGAGGTCATGGGGACAAAGGAAGAATGAAATTGTTTTGTTCTGTTAGTCGTGATCTGAACAGCATAGGGATGCTGGGAAGATGCCTCTCTTGTGTTCCGTGAATATGTTGCATTGGGTGGGATAATTGATTTTAATTCGGCAGAGCATTGACCATGGTAATACCTGTAGAAGAGAGATAGTGAAGATACTCTTCTTCTATGATCTAGTGACTGTAGGGATGCAGTAAGGGTAGAATCACCTATCAGTCTAATTGCACGCCTCTGTATGGCTTCCAAGGAGGAGAGAGCGTCTTTTGACGCCCCTCGCCAAAGGTGGGAACAATATTCAAGACACGGCCGAATTTGGGCTTTATAGAGGATTAGGAGTTGTTGGGAGGAAAAGTAACGCTTCGTTTTGAATAGGAAACCCAATTTCCTTGCGGTAGATTTAACCACAGAAGAGATGTGGTTGCTCCAGGAGAGATCAGATGTAACTGTCACTCCCAGAACAGAAAATGAATCTTTGAACTCGAGGCTATTATTGCTGTAAATAAGGGGAGGGCAAATCCTATTTTTTTGTCTAGAAATTAAACAACACTGGGTTTTTTGGGAATTGAATTTTACTTGATTGAGGTTTCCCCATTCCTCCAAGAGACCAAGATCATCATTTATCGACGACACAGCCCCCAGACGACCAGTGGATGAGGTTTCACCAGTCCTGACTGAGTGCAGGGTACTGTCATCAGCAAAGCAATGAATTGGGTTGGAGGTTACTCCCATGAGATCGTTAATGTACATAAGGAATAGGGTGGGAGAGAGGACAGAACCCTGGGGAACACCTGCGTTGATTGAATGCGGAATAGAAGACACACCGTCGACTACAACCGAGATCTTTCGCTCCGTTAGAAAGCTCTTGATCCACTGGCACAGCTCAGAGGATAGGCCAAAAGATGGAAGTTTAGCATAAAGATTTTTATGCCATACCTGATCGAAAGCCTTCGAAATGTCAAGAGCAACTGCAATAGTTTCCCCTTTCATTTCCATGGCTTTGTTCCAGAGGTGTGTGACAAAGCTCAAAATATCCCCAGTCGATCGAGCATGCCTGAAACCATATTGCCTATCATTCATCATTCCGCAATGTTCCAGATGATTTAAAATTTGAATGTTGAGGGCTTTTTCCATAATTTTGGATAGTATGGAGGTTATTGCGATTGGGCGATAGTTGCTGGGAAGAGAGGAGTCACCTTTTTTGGGAATGGGTTGAATATTTGCCAATTTCCAAGAGTCGGGAAAATGTCCCGAGGAAAATGAGAGGTTGAACAACCTGGATAATATTGGGACCAATTCTGGGGAACATTTTTTAATGACGATGGGGGGAATACCGTCAGGGCCAGGAGATTTGTCGATTACTAGCTCCTTAATAACCTTTTTAATTTAATTTCTAAGTTAGGCACCCTCATGGGACGTGATACGAAGCTTTTGAACAAAAACGACCAAAAAGTAATAGTACTTTACTGATGCTCTTTTTCAGTTTTTTTTGATTTTCTAAAAATTCCCTCCAACCATTTTGATTAAAATTAAAAAATCAATTATTATTTAGATGATCTTTAAGATATATATTCTCGTTTTTCCATTGAAATCTTTTGAAGCACACTTTACTCTTGTGCTTCATAGGAAAGATAGGAGAAATGGTTGCCATGGTAACAAAATATAAATATTTTCAAATACTTTTTTTTTTTTTTTTTTTTTTTTTTTAAGTCATTTCGGCTGCTGAGGCCATTTGACTTTAGAAATTTATTATGTAAATTTATTAAATACAATATATCGATGGCTTCCGGCGGGCGTTCAACGGTCTTGTTTTTCGGGGGCCACCTATCCCGTTTTTCAGTTTCAAATACTTAAAATTGTACATTTTTCGAATGTACCGTACTGTCGGAAACTAAATATATCTAGACACAAAAATCCTGGTGTGTACAGAATACAACTTTCGATTACCGAAGATAAGAGAAAGTTATGTGCTATGTGACCAGTCACACCAGATTTTTTTCTACTTTTCATAAATTTATTTTGGGACAAATTTTCGAAGCAAGATTTTGAAAATGATTTGGCACGGACACTTTATTTTACTTTATTTTATAATATAAAAGAATACTTGTCAAACTAACATTAAGCTGTTTCGGACCTGTTTTAGACTATCTTCAGAGCAGGCATTCAGCCATTATGAGAGTGTCATGTGGGTGTTTTCACACATATTTATTAGACCTATATACGATAATGCTCCCACACACATATCATATACCACGATGACTTTCCGCCAGCTTTTAAGTTGGTTCAAACTCGGACCGAAACGTTGTCTAAGTAAGAATAAATATTTAAAAGAAAAATTAATAGCGTCTTGCTATTCCAATTTAATGAAATCAATAGAAAGATTGTTCAGTTCCAGCAACTGCCAATGCTGGCTTAAATAAGAATGCCTCGACCCTCAATAGATATATTAAACATACGAGTATTGTTAAAAGTCTTAAATGGCCTAAGTTGCCGAAAATACTGTGTGAATGTGAGTGGGAAAAAAGTGTGTGTTTTTTTATAAAAAAAAAAAATAAACTGCCAATGCTATGGACAAATGAAAAACAAACCTATTAGTGAATTGGTCATTGTGATAGTTATAAGAAATTCACAGAAGTTTAGTGAAATAATGATTAATAATGGCCGATAGACAAAGAAACGTTCCCTCTCTAGAGAGACAGTCAATGGTCTTTGTGAATGAAGTTGTTTTCGCCGCCTCTATTTATAAATTATCTTAACTTTGCCGAGTAAAATCATACCTATAAAGGCTCTTAATTGAGTTAGGACGCGGAGAAATGTTTCATTAAGAGGAAATTATAATCTTATTTCCTTTCTTAGGAAGGTGAATATCACATCAATCAGGGAGTAATATAGATTTTGAGGATTTAAGCTTAAAAGAAATTTTTTGAAAGAACAGAAAAAGACATTGCTCAAATGCTGCTTTTGTCACAAAATAAAATAAAAATATTTAATTTTGATATTAAAATATTAATAGCTCTCCTTCATCAAAGGCTAATTAACAAATTAAAGTCCATAAACAATAGACCGCCGATTATCCAGATTAATTAGGTACGAAGCCGTTAAATTTAACATAAGCTCTAGCCCGTTTATATCTATAATTAAGCCTAAAGTTTAAGTAGTAATTGAATGTAAGATCTATCTTAGAGGCCGTATTTATGAATTCTAACTAAGGATGTATCAGTGTATAATATATTAATATAATTTATCAAAAAGTAAAAGAAACTTGGTGATTAAATATTAAAATTATTTAGAATTATTAATTAAGTTTTTGTAACCAAAAGCCCAACTCTATTTTTATTTTGTAGTTAACAATCTTGTAGTGGGACACAAACTTTGGCGAAATTTATAAATAAAATTTTGTAGATTATTTCTCCTTTTTCAATCAAAATAAATGATTGAATTAAAAAAATGTATGAATAAATTATTTTTTCGAAAAAATTAATTACAATTATGCAAGAATAAAAAACCTCTCACTTTTATTTGAAAATGTTTTGAGAATATTGAAAATATATAAACTTATATATTTTTTTTACTTTCTCTTACCTATGTATATATGTAATATATATATAGAGAGAGAAAGTATTGGATTCATGTCAAAAATTCGATGTCGAGATTTTGATGGATCTTCACGTTTTGAGGTCCCCTGAATCCAAAAAAGTGGTTTTCGCGACATGGTCTGTCTGTGTGTGTGGGGGTGTGTGTTCAATTTTAAGCATGAAGGAATTGAGCTATGAGGCTGAAATTTTATATTTAAGTTAAATACCTCCCGGGACCGGAAAAATAAGCTTTTAATCAAAATCGGCCAAAGAGTACTAGTACTTTACTGATGTACTTTTTCAGTTTTTTTCGATTTTCTCAAAATTTGCTCCGATTTTTTTTTTAATTCAAAAATCAATTATTTTTTAGATGCTCTTTAAAATGTATATTCTCATTTTGCAATTGAAATCTTCTGAAGACCACTTTACTCTTGTGTTTCATAGGAAAGATAGGAGAAATGGTTGCCATGGTAACAAAATATAAATATTTTCACATACTTATAAATTTTACATCTGAATTCATATGTTCCGTACTGCCGGGAACTAAATATATTTCGACACGAAAAATCTGGTGTGGCAAGCACAGAACACAACTTTCGATTACCGAAGGTAAGAGAAAGTTGTGTGCTGTGCGCCAGGCACACCAGATTTTTAAATTTATTTAAGATCTTTTTCGGCTTCGGAGGCCATTTAGACCCCTTCTCTATTTATTTCAATTAATTTGTAGTCAATTAGATTGAGATAAATTTTTGTAGCATAAGACGGGATGCGAACCTCAACCCTTGGTACAGATGGCCAGCACGCACTACACCAAGGCTCGAGGGCATAGAAAATATTAAATAAACCAAGTTTAACCGAAAAGGTTTTAAATTCCCATCGAAAGGGTTGAGTTTGTCTGGATAGAGTTAAAATATATAGGGCTTAGAGTAAAGACCCTCTCCTGTCCCAGTAATTCCAAAAGAATATACGAGAAAGTCTCGGGGAAGTCATTCCCCATATTTTTTATATATAAAAATAATTTTGAATTAAAGGTCGCTTAAATTATTTGTATCATTATTAATATTGAATTTTTATAAGTAAAAGATTTTACATGTTGTTATTGAAATCATAATGTTTGTTGTAATTTCCCTGTCCTCTCCTTCCCGTTTTCTGAATACATTACTGGTGTAATGATAGCATATCAGTGAAAAATCTCCTAATAAATATCATTCAAATATATGGAGTTAATTTATGTTTTTATTGCAGACTGGGTGAGATGGAATCAGGAGCAGTGAATGCTACGGTGGCCGAGCTACTCCTTGAGGGCAATGTTCTCGACAAGCTTCAGACCAAGGCACTGACATTACGCTGTGCAAGTCGATTGGTTGCGCGTAGCAATACGTTGCGTGCTTTGCTTGGTCCTCGTGTCATCTTCTTGAGTCCTTGTGCTAGCGATTCACCGTCAGCTACCTTCGAAGGCAACGAAGTAGGGAAGAGCCCTTATCCCAATGCGCTTCAGTTTCTAAGCATCGCTTCCAAAATCACTGCCGATCACAACCGATTTCACCGTTGTCGGTGTCATATGGAAGAATGGCTTGGAAATCTGGTGGACAACCATGTTAAAGGGCGCATTCTTTATGAATCAAGTCTCTGTTCGGTCGATAAAACCCTTTCCAGGTAATATATACAACAAATCAATTTATTGGTATTAAAAATCAAAATCAGGTTTTTGTTTGCTGGAAGATAGGCAACCAAATTTACAAATAATCCAGACTTCAGAGTGGAAAGGCTCATGTGTTGGTCATTATAGTAACATGAACTAATTTTTAATACTAAAACAAATTCACTAATCCACCAACTAGTCAACATATTTAAACTAAACAATATAGACTACTAATAACAAACAAAATCTCTAGAATGTTTAAAAAAAATGTGTTAAACTCCCAGGTGTTTTAACATTTAAATATGCAAAAATATAAATTTGCATTAAAAATACCCTGAAGATTAATGCATGTGTTGAATAGTATTTATTAACGAATATGATGATGTATTGGATTTTAATTAAATGTTTTATATTCTATTTAATTCAATGCAAATCTCATTTAACTCTATTGTCTGGGAGTATAAAAGAAGAAAAGAAAAAAAATTATCTCTTTTGACTCTAATACTATTTTTTTGTAAGGCTTAAATGAGATGAAAAAAAAAGAAAAGGAAGAATATATAGACCAGCTTCAAAGTTCTATTTTTAAATATCCCAAAAAATAATCAGACTAAATGCATCTCGTTAAATAGAACCAGAAATTTTATTATTTGGAATAATATCTAATTTTATAACATAATCAACCCAAATAACCAACTACTCAATAAATTTTTTGATTAATTGGGAGTTGTTGTTTTTTAGAGCGAACATGCCCATGTTCAAATTATTAATTTTCAGGAAGATTTAACGTCTGCGAATGCAGGGTTAAAATAGGAGTTTTCTGTAACAGTTAATCAAATATCTACTAGTAAGTTTGGCATTTAGGTTAGCTGCCTTTCAGTAAATAATATGTAGCTTATGTGTGGCATTCCTTTGGAATTAGATATTAGACAAACTGAATTTTTCTAGACTTGCAGCAAGTTTTAATAAATTGATTATTATTAGATTATAGAAAATTTATACCAATGGTCTATTGGTCTTAATAATTTTTTATCTTATTATTGCAGCTGTTTTAAGGTACCGAAAGGATGGGTGCCTATAGTAAATTTCACCGAAACAGTTTGTACATCAGCAGAAATAATAGCATGTGATATGATGACTGGGGATTCGAACTTTGACTTAAATCTGGAGAGAGATGAATGGTACTCAGATGAAGCATCTGGACATATTCCTGATAGTACACTATTAGGTAAGCATTCATTATCATGTCAATTAACGAGGACATGGTGTGTTTTGTTTAGATAGAGTAGAAAAGCATTAATTATTTTTACTAGTCTATCTATGAAAAAAAAGCCGCTACACCGGATGTTTCTTGAAAGAAATTCTGATATTCTTAAGAACAAAAGTTTATGTAAATAAAAATTGTATGTCTAATTGCTTTCACTGTCGTATCATGATAAATAAATAAAATAAATTATTTATTCTTCTACCACTCTTTGATACACTCTGATAGAAAACACCCTGTATTCTTTGAAGAAGATCCGAGTGAAAAAAAAAACAAAAAAAAAAAATGGAAAATAAACTTGAAGGGATAAAAAATTTCCATTTTCATTAATTAATAATCTTAATTTTCAGGATTGATTTTGGCCGTAGTGGTTGCCAGTATTTTAGTAGTTACATTGTTCCTCTCGGTCCTTTGGCTTCGACGAAAGGGCTACTTCAGATCTGCAGGTGTTTGGCTCGCTTCGCGTCTTCGAGCAGCTTCCACCGTTTCCGGATCTACTTCTGCTACTCTTGAATATAGTGCCATCCATCAGGTAGTTAGACACTTTTCATATATTTCATAGCAAAAGAAAGTTTAATTAATTTCTCTTTTACTTGTCAGGTGAATTCTGCGCCTCCAATTGGCCCCAATGATAATTCATTGGTTCTTGATTTTGATGATGAAGCTCCTCCACCATTTGAAGAGATTATGCCCACAGAAGATAAATGGACACAAACATTGCCAGAAGAATTGACACAAGAATTAATTGAGAGTCTTCGAGAGAGATTAGAAGATCCGGATAATTATAGCGATGCTGTAAATATGATCGAGCAGCTTTATTCGTTAATAAAAGTAAGTAGATTTCAAATTATCACTTTTTTGATTGAATGATAGGTTATTTTCGCAGCGAACAACTGTGAAAGCCTAAACTCCAAAATCTAACATTCGTAATCAGAGTTAATCTAACACCTCCTTGGAACAAATACTTCCTTTAATTTTATAATAACCAGGACTTTTCTCTCTAAAAAAAGGAGTTAAAATTTAACTTTATAAATTGAGTGTTAAAAAGTATAGTAATAACACCAGAGTTAAAAATTCAATTCTTGGATTTATAAAATATTAATAGGGTCCGACCGAAACAAGATTTTCAGCCGAAACCGAAACCGAATATTCGGCCTCGATCTTAGTTTCGGCCGAAACCGTAACCGAAACCGAAACTTGTATTTCCTATAAAAAATTATTATTATTTTAACTTTTTTTTTTTTTTTTTTTGAAATTTTTTCCGCCCTGCGGAAAATTTTTTTCCCCTCCCTTGAAAATCATTTTACCTTTTTTTTAGGGAGACTAAATTTTTTTTCAGCACCTTTTCTGCTTTTGCAAATCATTTGACCTTTTTTTTTTGCATGCGAGTCTGATCCCATCTTTTCAGTCTCAGGTTTCGGCCGGCCGAAAGGTTCGGCTACTTTTTGGCCGAAACCGAAACTATGGCCGAAACCAGGATTTTTGGCCGAAACTGGCCGAAACCGTAACCGAAACCGAATATTCGGTCGGTTCCTAAATATTAACTAAGATATTATTGTTCTCGTGACTCTCTTGGAACAAATTGCTATTCTGAAAGCAAAATCTTTAACATCAAAAGTGTTAACATTTAGTAAAAAATGTTAAAGGCCTTTTATATTTTAACATCGTGTTTGTTTGTATCCAAATGGCTTAAAGAAAACCATCGGACTGCCTAGGGTCCGAACCCGCGACTTTTGGTATACAAGGTTAGAACGCTAACCCCTACACCCAAGCCCCGAGGGCGTCGTGTTTGTTTAATACACAAACAAAGCTTATTTAACTAAAAAGTGAGGTTATAACCTTGACAAGGTTGGATACCAAATGGCTTAAATAAGAATGCCTGGACCCCCAAAAGATATATTTACAAATAACGATTATCGTTTAAAGTCTTAAATGGCTTAAGTTGCCGAAAAGACTGTGTGAATAGGAAAAAGTGTGTGTTAAAAAAAAAAAAAAAAAAAAAAAAAAAAAAAACTTTGAGATAGAAGTAATACATTTGATCTGTTAGACCTGTGCCAGATTCGTACAGAAACGATGAGAATAATATTTTAGTCAATATTTTATTAATTGAAGTATTAAATTTTGTTAACGCTGGTGTTATTTTAACGCCATAGTCCTGGTTATTATAAAATTAAAATAATGGAAAAAAATATCATGATAAATAATCTCAGTAGTATTGATTATGTATTTTTGGAAACAAGATGAATGAATGTTTTTGTTTTAATCACATTTAAATCAAAAAAAAAAGTGTAGATATATCAGATAAACTATTGATTACCAGTGAATTTTTGATAACCAAAAAAAGGAACTTTTTTTTTTAATAACGAATTTTTATCTATTGATTTGTGTGTTATGCTCTATTTACATTCGAAAGGTTCTTCTAAATTGACATTACCTTATTCTATCATCGTCTTTGGTGAATATTGGAATAAAATGGGCACGAAAAGAGAAGGAAGAGTTTTTCTTTCTTATTAGATAAAAGGATTTTAAGAATTCCATTGTGACGTTTAAATGCGCAATTTGCGAGGATTTTATTTCAAGAACAACTTTAAGCAAAGTAGCTTTTTGAAGTTTAATTTTTGAAGTAAAATTCCGGGGTTCGTTAGTCTCTAGAAACCAACTTTTAAAGGACAAATTGATTGGTCACAAGCTGAATTAACTTATTAAATTTAAATATAAGAGAAAATTTTGGTTTTAAATAATGTTTGTTTTATTATAAATTCAAATTTATAAAGCTCTAATTGTTTAAATAATTAAATTACAAACATAATTTCTAT
>JAKCPI010023907.1:0-28426 GCA_023213315.1 Euborellia annulipes | reverse complement strand
AAAAAATTACTTTTTTTCGAAAAAAAATATCCGCCCTTGCTAGTAAGTTCTGAGAAAGTCGAAAGATTTTAGAAAAATTTCATTTTATCCTAGACAGTGTTTCGTTCACTTGTCGGATGTCTTCACTGATTGACTCAAATAAGATGTTTTTTTTAACTTTATTTTTTATACTATCCAATTGATTTAAATAAATTCATCGGATCCGATCCCGCTACACTATTGGCTGACTTTTTCAGCACCTCTGTATAACACAGCACTAACCAAGGGCGGATACAAGAGGGGGGGTAAAGGGGGTAATTACCCCCCCCTGAGATTTGAGAAAAATATTTTTTTTGGGAAAAAAATTGTGTTTTTAATATAAAATTTTAAAAATTAATACTCAAAAATTTGATTTGTATATACATTCTGGTAAACAACTACAGAATGCACCTTTAAATTACCGATAATAAGAAAAAATTGTGTGCTGTGCGACCAGTCACACCAGATTACCCCCTTCGAGAAACTCCTCTGGATCCGCCACTGGCAATAACATTCTTAAAAATACGAAACAAAGTACTAGTGCAATTAAAATAATTGACTGAGGCTATAACTATTATAGTTATTAACTATTTAAGTTAAACACCCCCATGGGACGTGACACGAAGCTTTTAATCAAAATCGGCCAAAGAGTACTAGTACTTTACTGATGCACTTTTTCAGTTTTTCTCAAAATTCGCTCCAACGATTTTTTTTTTTAATTCAAAAATCAATTTTTTCAGATTCTCTTTAAAATGTATATTTTCATTTTTCCATTGAAATCTTCTGAAGACCACTTTACTCTTTTTTTTTTTATAAAAAAAACATTCACACTTTTTTCTCATTCACACTCACACTCACACACACATTCACACTGTCTTTTCGGCAGCTCAGGCCATATAAGACATTTACGATAACCGTTATTTATGAATTTATATAACCTCTACACCACGCCCCGTGGGCCACTTTACTCTTGTACTCCATAGAAAAGTTAGAATTGGTTGCCATGGTAACAAAATATAAATATTTTCCCACGTTTACATATTTTACATCTTGAATTCAATTGTACCCTTCTGTCGGAAACTAAAAAAAAAAATCCGGTGTGACAAGCACAGAACACGACTTTCGATTACCGAAGGTAAGAGAAAGTTGTGTCCTGTGCGCCAGCCACACCAGATTTTTCTTTGCAATTTATAGCAATCATATTATTTATTATGAATTATGATTTCAAACGAGAATGTTTATTTCTAGAGCACCTTGGAGTGTTTTACTTCCAATTCCTTCTTTATGCATACCGGCCTTTGTTAAAATATAATCCATCACCTTGAGATAGTAATTATTTTTTAATATTTTTATATATCGTCAAAGTTGCAATATCAAAGTTTAGAGCAAAACTTTCAATCTGTCAAGGCTCTGGTGATGATGATGAATGTTTCATTTTTTTGTTTTGTTTTGTTTTTTTAATTATTATATAAATATAGAAAATGAAATCAAAATTAAATAATTTATCTACTATTTTGTGGGGGGGAGGAGTCGAATGTCGCAACCAGAACGAGAGAGAGGGGGGACGGGGCTCTCTCTCCCTCTCGCCCTCCATTAATCATGTCCAGGACCACTGACTGCACCAGTGCCTGCCTCGTCTGTCCGTCCGTCTGTCAGGACCAAAACCGGAAACGACAACAACGACCAACATACAACCAACTGACAGATAAACAAGCGTGTATTATTACAAACGTTTTATTTACCCTTCATTTAAGCTATACTAGTAAGAAAAAATTTAATTCATGTAATGAAAAAAAATAACAAATTCTAATCCTGATGAAATGACCGAAACTCTTGAAAAAGATTTTTTTTTTTAAGGACACACTTTTTTCTTATTCCCACTCACACTCCACACACATGCACAGTCTTCTCGGCAGCTTAGGCCATATAAGAGTTTTAACGATAACCGTATTTTATTTAATGTATATATTTGGGGACCAGGCATTCTTATTTAAGCCATTTGGTCTCCAAATGGCTTAAATAAAATATCGGATTGCCTGGGATCCGAACCCCCGACCCTTGGTATCCAAGGCAGGAGCGCTACCAACTACGCCAAGCCCGGGGCATTTTATTGGTCTAAATAACACTCACAGCTTTGTTAGATATTATTGTGTATTATCAGTTTATTTGTAAATATTTCTATCCAAGTGAATCGTCACATATTGCCACCCTATAGGTTATTATAGTGCTATAGAGGGGCTTAACATGAACTCAAATTTTATAATGATGTAGTGATTATAACTGGATATGGCTGATGTGTATGTATTCAAGGGATGATAATTATCATCTGCCTAATTGTAATTAGGCAGCCAACACAAAAAAGCAAAATTTTTTAATTTGATCCAATCCGAGCCCCATCCCCGATCTCCCTAAGAATTTTTTTTTTTTTTTATTTGAGGGACAACCTTAAATAAGCATAAAAACCCCCAATAGCCTACAAAAAAAAAAAAAAACATTCCCCGTTTATTTACCCCTGGTGCATCGTGCACGGGGCACGCAACCCTTGTACCGGTATCTGGCGCAAATTGCCAACAACCCGGTTCCCAATATTTGGGAGTGAGAGGCCCTTCACCTCTCTACTCCCCAGGAATCAGTCCCTCTCGGGACTGGTCCATCATTTCCCCTTCTCTCTCTAAGAAATAAAAAAAATAAAAATTTAATTATATAACAATTTATATTATTTTCCATTTAAAAGATTTAATTATATATTTAAATATTTTAATTAATTTTAATTGGCATAAATTTTTCCACCTGGCTTAAAAGCTCTCGGGCCTTGGTGCAGGGTTTAGCGAGCTGCTTCTATACCAAGGGTCGCGGGTTCGCAACCCGTCTTATGCGATAATTTATTTCAATTGGATTGGCTACCAATCCAAATGAAATAAAAAGAGACGGGTTCTAAATAGTCTTCGATGCCGATAAAGACCTTAATTAAATAGAAATATTGAATAGAATGTGTGACCGATCGCATCACACTTAGATCGAAATATCAACAAACAAACGCATCTTTCTCTGTCCAAAGTCCTTATAAAAATTAATCTTCCTTACGGCCATCTACAATCGTCTGTTGAAAAAGTTCCAAGAAAATAAAAAAAAAATAAAAAAACTTCTTTATTTAACGATTGGCAGTATCCATTTCACACTATATCATTGTTAACATAACTAAAATGTTCTCTTTGTTTTTGAATGAGTAAAAAGAAATATGTATAAAAACATTTATTTGGCTCGTGAATCTGGTATAAAATCCAAGTAGGTTAAGAGCAAAAGAAAAAAGACAAAAAGTGGAACAAAATGCTAGAAATCTGAATTATGAATCCTGTCTTCTAATGTTGCCTAATTGTATGTTCGTGCTATAAATAATTTTTTTTTTCTTTAGGGTTTCCAAGACCTTGAAAGGACTTAAGGGGGTTCGAGGCTTATTAAAATATTTAGATCTCGAAAAATATTTAACTTTAATTTTATACATGTTTCATGTACATTTCATTTCATTGCTTTTATACAAAATATAAAAAGTTTTAATAGAAACTTTCGGGGTTTAATCCAATAAAATTTCTAGTAAGATTTCCATCTTCTTCTACATGTAGACAATGTGTGGGTGTGCTTCAACTTTGACATCCTCTCAAGGGCGGATACAAGGGTGGGGGGGGGGGGGGGGGGTAAAGGGGATAATTACCCCCCCCCGAGATTTGAAAAAATTGGAAAAATTTAAAATACCGCGAACGGCACATTAAAAAATTTTTGGTTCCGCGGGCGGGGAAAATTAGGGTCTCTAAAACTCTAAAAAAAAGGTAAAATATTTTCCCGGCTGGGAAAAATTTTTGGTTCTGCGAACGGAACATGAAAAAAATTTGGTTCCGCGAACGGCACACGAAAAATTTTTTGGTTCCGCGGGCGAAAAAAATTTTAAATAATATTTTCCGGCTGGGAAAAATTTTAGGTTCCGCGAATGGAATATGAAAAAATTTTTGGTTCCGCGGGCGGGGAAAATTTAGGGTCCCTAAAAAAGGTAAATTTTAGGTTCCGCGAACGGAACATGAAAAAATTTTTCGTAGAAAAACTTTTGAGAACACCCCCCCCCCCCCCCCGAGAAACACCTCTGGATCCGCCCTTGCATCCTCTCTACATGTTTTAAAGACTTTAAAGACCAACTCCATGGAGAAGGATGAAATTTAACATAGCCTACTGAATTTATTAAAGAGCCTTTTATAATAGTCTAGTATCGATATGTCTATATATCGCATTCTATTTATGTATGTATTCAATTCAAAAACTTTATAATTAGGTATATTTTAATCACAAAATCCATTTTATTGTTAAATACAGAAATTTTATGAATATTGATCAGAAATTGGAAGAGTTATTGTTTATAGCTGTAACATAAAATCTATTAATTTAAACATTTGATAAAATGGAACGTAATATTCAATATTATAAAAGGAATTAACTGCGCAATACTGGAATAGAGAGCGTTCATAAAGTTCTACTATGTAATTTGAATTTTTAATAAAAGTCGCATGAATTATAAAATAGTAACGATTTATAGAGAGGAGAGAGAAATTCTTATAGAGCTTTTGCCTCCACTTTATAACAATAAATGGAAATTTTTTTTTACCACTTTTCGTTTGTAAATTATAAAAGGAAAATCTGATTGTATTTTTTCGTTGACATCAAACTAAAGCCCCTTATTTTTTTATAGAGAACTAGTCGCAAAGCCCGCCTTCGGCTTGGTTAGGTTATAAAATTTGAATTTTCTCTAAGAAGATGGCAGCTAATTGGAAAGAGACAATTATAAATTAAATGAATGAGTTTATGTTGTTGTTTGTTGCTTGCTTGATATCTCTAGAGAGTGAGTGTGAGAGAGAGAGAGAGAGAGAGAGAGATGACCGTCAGGGGAATAAGAAAGTCTCATAAACATCAGCCGTATTGTGACAGTATCAACATCCTCTGTTACTCGCTGTTCAAACGAGCCATATATAAATGATATCTCTAAATTCCTGCAGAATGCAAGACAAACTATAAAGGTGTTCTTATACGGTGTCTAAAAAGATTGTTTTCAACTACCCAACCCCCAAAAAAAAAAATTTTTTTTTTTTTTGGATTAATTTTTTTTTTATTAGGATAAGTTTCTTGGAAATAATATTGTGGTGGGTTTCCGTTTCCTTCCTCAGGAGGAGGAATCTCAAATATTCTTTGAATGAAGTGGATTTGAACTTGAATTGTCTGCACCTCAGGATTATAAGCTTAACTGCTTTATCTTCTTAGCTTTTATCTGTCATATGGAGTCTTATTCCATTTTGTTCGTTCTTTTTTACTTAGGCTCTGTCCTATTTATTTTTTTAGGGACGAAACTGCTTCAAAATTGAATGTTTGACACTTCAGTTAAGTCTGGAAATGCGACTTGCGTTTATTACCTTTAAATTTAAGAATTTTTTTCCTATATCTTAGATTAACCATAGGCACCGTTTACAACGAGATACGGTTGTTTTCATATTTCTAGCCTAATTTAATAAAAATGCCGTTTTTGTCCGTTTTTAACAAACTATAGTTTTTGTAAATAAGAAATTATATAAATTAGAAACAGGAACGGGAGCCTTCTCAGGAACAGCAGCCAGGATAAATAATAAAAATCTATATTTCGTTGCCGACGTTTCGGGTGCTCCCAATTTTTTTTTTTTTTTCCCAACGTCGGCAACGAAATATAGATTTTTATTATTTATCCTGGCTGCTGTTCCTGAGAAGGCTCCCGTTCCTGTTTCTAATTTGAATATCTACAGCCATTCAACTCAAGAAATTTAGAAATTATATATAATATTTAAGATATTATATTAATATATATCGCGTATGTGAGCCGCGAAACGGAAATTTGTATAATTAAATATTTATTAATTAATATACCCGAAAAAAATAAGGGTGTGCCGCCGGGAGTTGAACCACGGATCCTCCAATTTGTACTCGGATTGCCCTTACCACTGGACCACAGCTGCGGTTTGCAGCACTCCGAGTACAAATTGGAGGATCCGTGGTTCAACTCCCGGCGGCACACCCTTATTTTTTTCGGGTATATTAATTAATAAATATTTAATTATATAGTTTTTGTATTTCTCATAATACTTCATGTTAAGGAATACGTAATACGCGAAATACACTAACAAGTCTAACAAAATTTTTGTATCGGTTCTGTCACTACAGAATAATTGTAGAATTAGTATGTTTACCGGTATATAATAAAATCATTTTATCATCTTATCATCTTTTATTTTTTATGAATATTTGAAGAGTTGAGAATTAGAAGGTGTCTAGGAACCATTTTTTGTATGCCATTATTACCTTTATGTATATTATGCATAAAGACGTAAATGGTGTACAAAAAGATGGTTCATAGACACCTTAATTCTCAACTCTTCATTTTATAACACCGTCCCGTTTTTTTCACAAGACAATATGGTCAGTCTACTATATCCATATTTTCAATTTTCATTGAAATCAAATTTTTCCTCTATTTAGAGAGTATTTATTTAGTTATTTTCACACTAGGCCTGATTTGAAAAAGAATTGGCTTCCTGTATTTTATTATTTTTTCAACTCCAAGGCGAGAGATGTGTCTTAGAAATCTTCAATCTTATTATCGACACTTTTCCTTTAATTATTTTACTTAGTTTAATAGAAAAGAAAAAAAAAACTTTAGTGGGTCACATCTGACTAAATGAGAGAAGAATGGATGGAGTAAGGCAAGTAGGAGCGGAGCATTCCTTAAATCCATTGGATAATGAACACAACAACATTTGGCAAGTATTGGCACTTGACTGTTTCCCTAAGTTGCTTGCCAATACACGATACACACGATGATTAATGGATGCATTTCTAGTGTCCGGGAGAGAGATGCAGTGACCATGCCCCCCCCCCCCACCCATCCAAAGTTTTCCCTCCCCCGCCCCTGCCCGGGGGGTCGATATATTGGTCTGAACGTTGAACGGGAGTAAATAAGACAAACGAGCTACTCCTTCACACATCGGTTATTTACTCGGGTTTTCGCATATGCATTGTCCAAACTTTGTTGTTGTTGTTGTTGCTTATCGGCAAATGGACTCACGTCAGTCACAAAGTTTTGTTTTTGTTGTTGTTATATTTCCTCATTTCAAACTATTATTTTTTTTCTCTCTCTTTTGTTTTATCATTAAATGATAAAAGAAAATTTTTATTTATTAAGCGAATGAATAATTTTCGCTCTCTCTTTAAACAATTTCTTTTTTGTTTATTAAGAATAAATTTACTAGTTTTGCATTTTGCTCAGGGGCCCACATCTTGTGGGTACGTGGATAGCGACCACGAGCTGCCCTTGCTGGGACTGGTAGTATTTTTATTCTTTGCCTGTCAGTCTCTCCCCTTCTATATTTTCAACAGGCGTCAGACCGTGCGACGGGCCGGCCTGTTCTATTCCTTCGGTCAAAACCCCCCCACCCCCGCGAGAGTATTAGATCTGACATCAAAAGGGGAAGAGTCCAATGACATCGGGGAAATAATTTATATTAAGGCTTTAATTCGCTCAGGAGCCCACGTCTTCTGGGTACGTGGATGGTGACCACAAGCTACCCGAGCTGGGACAGGCAGTCCTTCTGTTATTTGTATGCCACTCCCATCTCTTTTCAACAGGCGTCAGACCGTGCGACGGCCCGGCCTGTCCTATTTCTTCCGGTCGCAAATGATAATAAAGTTAGAGGGAGAAATTTAGGTCCGCCGACCCTCGGGAGGACAGAAGA
Source organism: Euborellia annulipes (assembly GCA_023213315.1). Lineage (NCBI taxonomy): Eukaryota > Metazoa > Arthropoda > Insecta > Dermaptera > Anisolabididae > Euborellia > Euborellia annulipes. The sequence goes on along the minus strand of JAKCPI010023907.1, from coordinate 20,615 downwards.
AGACAAATTAAGGCTTTAAGATTGTTCGGACATTAAGGCACTTACTTATATAGATTAAAAGCTAATTTTTTAATATATTATTAATCACTATCACATACGTATAAAATAAAATTTTGAAGCAGATCTGACGAAGGGTTATCTTGTAATTAATTATTAAAAAATTGAAATTTAACGCACACGTTTCGAATTATGTAGCCACGACTGATAAAGATTAAAAAAAAAAAAAAAAAAAAAAAAACTTCTATTCTAAACAATAAACTTCCGTAGAATACGTTTAAAAATAAATTCAAAATTTTCCTGTCGGAGCCTTTTAAAAATATTTTAACAAGAAAGACAAAATGGCAGTCAATCATGTTTAAAAATAAGTAAGTCACGTGACTCAGATCCGTGCGGCAGCGTCCTATAAAATAAAGCGCGTTTCACGTTTTCACTTACATTTTGTTTTCCAAACGAAGCTATTTTTTCCCGCAATTCGTCCACCCATTGTGCCATATACAATAATACAACTGAACACTACAGCAAGATCAACGTATTCAACCGTTAAATTCAAATGTTGCCAGATCAATATTATGTGAATAAATAATTAAGTCATAAGTCATTTATTTATTATTTTTGGTAATTAAATTATTAACTTAACATTTTTTATTCCCTTTATAATTAAAAAAATCACTGTTCTGTGCTTTTCACCCCAGATTTTTGTGACGACATACATTTAGTTTCCGCCAATATATATCAATATATTTTCTTTTTTTTCCTAATAGAATGTTGGACACAAAGGATCCTGGCCCTGGGAATTTTTCAGCTGCCCAGGTTCCAGGCCTATTTCTAATGATGATGGCCTTAAATACTCGAAACAGCGATCAATCAAATTTTCTATTTTTCCTCTTTGAAATGAAATTTTTACTTTTTACAATTTATTATTATTAAACTTGGATATTCTTTTTACTATTCTTCCAGAATAAAATAAAATTTGTTCTTAGAGTGAATAGATGATCTTTTTCGAATGCTGATATTCATGTCATTTCTCTCTCTCTAGTTTTATTCATAAAATAAATATTTAGATTTTTTTTTATTTGTATATAGAGTTAACAGACAGAATTTTTTTTTTTTGTTTATTTCACTCTCACAGTGAGATATTTTTCAAATATTATCTCCTCGTCGGTTAACCTGTCAATCCTGCCTCGCTCTATCAAATAAGAAGAAATGAGCAAAAGAAACATTTCTCTTTTTTTCTCTCTCTTCTCTTTTTTTCTGAACGAATTGATGGAAGGAGGAGCTAGGGGGGGAGAGGTATATCATAAAAATTTGTTGTCTCTGACGCGCTCTTGGGGCTCATCACTTATTAAATATCGAAAATATTTGTGTATTCAGTAAAAGCTCGTCTTTTCCGGCCTCGAATTAACCGGCCTATCCCCGTTAGTATTATAAATTACATATATTTATCATACATTATCTTTATTTTCTCTATACCTCTATATATGTTAATAAATGGAGAGAGTACCGATATTGGATTCATGTAAAAAAATTCGATGTCGAGAATTATGATCACGTTTTGAGGTCCCCTGAATCCAAAAAAGTTGTTTTCACGACATGGTCTGCCTGTCTGTCTGTGTGTCTGTGAACAAAATATTTCAAGAACGGAAAGACCTAGGAGGTTGCAATTTTATAAAAATGGCTATCCTTCCAAATTCTCCACTGAAATTTTATATTTAAGTTAGGCACCTCCCTGGGACGTGACACGAAACTTTTGATCAAAATCAGTCAAAGAATACTGGTAGTTTACTGATGTAATTTTTCATTTTTTTTTTTTTTATTTTGAAAACTCGAATGTACCGTACTGTCATAAACTAAATACATGTCGACAGAAAAAATCTGAGTGTGACAGCACAGTACACAACTTTCGATTACTGAAGGTAAGAGAAAGTTGTGTGCTGTGCGACCAGTACACCAGATTTTTATTATTTTTTTATTTATTTTGCCCGTTTGGCCGGTGGCCATTGGGCTAAAAAGTTTACAAAAGATACAGTAAAAATATAAAAATAAGCCATACAAATACAATAATAAAAAAAATCTCAATACAATACCAAAACCAAATAAAAACAATATAAATACAATTGGATTAACGATAAAAAAGAGGATGCAGCCAATAATAATTATTATTGGCTGCATCCTCTTTTTATATCGTTAAACCAATTATATAACAGCCACAATTCGTTATAAATATAAATACAATATTAAAACAAAATAAAGGCAATATTGTAGAAATTATTTTATTATTATTTTTATTAGGCCTACATTTTTTTGTAATTTTAATTAAACTGTGTGGTACAACATTGTGCAATATAGTTCTTTGTGAAGAGGGAGAGGGAGTTTGTATACTCGCTTGCTTCCCAGTCTATTTTTCTACTACAAAGGCTTGATATCTCTTAAACAAAAATGAGCGAGTTAGCAAAACGAAAACGCCTGATGAAAATCAACTTTTCACCGAAACCCATACCCCAAACGAGTAACCGGCTAGTAGGCTACCTTTGTCCCAACTAGGCCAGCTAAGAGGGGTTTTACTGTATTTGTAGGTGGAAATTTTACAAAGAATTATAAATTTCCACACAAATAAGAATTAATTTCAATTAAAAAAAAAAAAATATAAACAGCGTTAAAATTCAAATGATTGATTGATTTGATTATGTATTTATTAGACATGTCAATGTCATAATCCTCTCTCTCTCACTCACTCCATTTTTTTTTTCTTTCCCGAATTAAACATTTTGAAATGTGGATAGAATAATTTTTAATTGTAGATGCACGCTTAGCACTCTTGTAATGGCGGATGCAGACGCTTGCTCTTGATTGATGACGTATATATATATATATATATATGTCGATCATATTTGCAAGCGATGTCACGTGGTTTCGATGACGATATTCTCCTCCCCTTTTGGTGATGGATCGCCATAAATGGTTTGGATATCATAAAAGGGGGAGGGGATCATTTGATTTGCATCAGGATTCGATCCCCTCTCCCTCTCTAGAGAAATTAAAATTATTCCCCCCATTGAAAAAAAAAAAAAATAATAATTATAATTAATATAATATCTGATGTATAGCCTGGTTGTGATCAAGGGGTTGTGATTCTATAATCTCTATCCCTTTTTTTTACGGATTTCATTTTATTACCCATATTTCAAATTGTGATGAATTACTAATTTCGATATTTCATAGACGTTTGAACGAGAATTTTTTTACAACTAAACTTCTTCAATTTGTCGTCAAATTTCTAGCAAATAATTCGGATAAAATTATCTTTTTTTTTTGAAATTATTCTCGAGTTCCTTAATCATAAGCACTTAGTAAAAAGAGCAGAGCTTACCCACAATCCTCCTCACTCCCTCCCTTACTCTGAAAAAGAAGAGAATATAATTGATATATATAATTGATTTTTTTGAGTCGAGATATATTTAATTTCCCATAGCACCTTTGTTATGAATTTTAACACTTCCAAAACACAAATAACTCATCACAAAGTTCAATCACATTATAGATCTAAATATACAGAGTGGCCCAAAAGTCACTAGTCCATTTTAAAATGAAATAACTTTTTTATTTCTTTTCAATTCACATTTATTCTTTTATAAACAGAAAACACATCACAAATAAAATCATCTAAATTTCCATCATTTTGCTCTTCTCACTGAGATATCGAGAAATGCTAGAGAATTTCGTGCGTCCTGCAGTCGAGAACACTCCAGAGATATGGTGGCAGTAAGATGGTGCATGGTACTGCACATACAGTTCGCTCGACAATCGAACTCTTAAAGCAAAAAAGAAAAATAACTTCGCTAAATTCTGAAATCAAGTGGCCGTTAATTGCTCCAAACTTCTTTCTTTGGAGGTATTTAAAAGATAGAGTGTAACCTCAACAATGCTAGAACTATTCAGCAATTGAAGGCGAACATTCGTGAAGAAATTGAAAACATAAACCAAGACGATGTGACGACGAGGTACGACAGGTGATGTTTCACTTCTTAGAAAGAGCGCGACACTGTGAAGAGCAAAATAGTGGTTATTTAGTGCAGCGTTTCTCAATCTTTTTTTGGCCCGCGGACCAGTAAAATTAAAAAAAAATATCGCTGACCAGTGATTTTTTTTAACAATAAAATTTTACTAGGTATTAAAGAACTACTACATAAGTTAATTGTAACATTTTTATTATCATTTACTTACAATATGCCTAATATTTAAATGTAAAGATATGTAATTATATATACATAAAATAATTAAGTTTTTTCAACCTTTAACAAATTTATAAAAAAAAAATTAAATAAAAAAATTGTCCGCGGACCAGTAAAATTTCTCCACGGACCACTGGGGGTCCACCGGATCAGCGGTTGGGAATTGCTGATTTATCGGATGTTATTTTAAAAATTAAATAAAATTTTTCCAAGAAGTGTGTTTTCTGTTTTTTTTTTTTTTTTTTTTTTTTTTTTATTAAACTTTCCCACTTTTTTCTCATTCACACTCACATTCACACGTCCAGGCATTTCTATTTAAGCCATTTGGTTCCAAATGACTTAAATAAAATCATCGGACTGCTTGGGGGTCCTAACCCGCGACTTTTGGTATACGAGGTTAGCACGCTAACCTCTACACCAAGCCCCGGGGCGTGTTTTCTGTTTATAAAAGAATAAATGTAAATTGAGAAGAAATAAAAAAGTTATTTCTTTTTAAAATGGTCTAGTGACCTTTAGATCAACCACCCTGTATAAATAAGGAAATTGGAATTCATCATATTCTATCTATTGCAGAATATCCAAAATTTTAATTTGATTCTTATTACTTTCTTGAATACGAAGTACGCCTTTACATAGAGAAAATACGTCGTTTAAAAAAAAAAAAAACTAAAGTATAACAGGCCAAGTCGAACTTGAAATAAAATTGACCTTTCACCTTCTAAACAAAAAAATCTTCTACTTAAAAGGTCGATTTATTTATAAAACTGATAGCCGAACAAAAGTGAGTTGCCATGGCAACAGCATCCTTGACCTCTCTCTCTCTTCACTCCCATCTCATCTCATCTTATTGTAATATTACACGTCCTTTAAGATAAGAATTTCCCTTTTCTTTCTCTACATTTTCTTCATTTTATAATTAATGTCTTTACTATAATTTATGCACACTAGTGAAAAGCGAGGTTTCAAAATCCCTTCTTTTTATTCAAATTTATCTTTATTGTTTCTATTAATACTATTATTATAGAATAAAAAATAAATTTACAACTTTCTTTCTCTCTCAAAAATCGTAAAAAGAGTTTTTGTTTCAAATGTCTGATTAAAGATAATATTTATTATTAACTTACTATATTTTATATCCGGTTTAATGGTTAATTAATATACTGCAGTAGTCCGTTATCTAAGATATTTTTTTTTTAGAAACTTAGCCAATGTACAGTCGGCGCCTTAAGTGCCTGATGTGTTCGAGAGTGGAGCCTTGTGCTTAGGCAACCAAAATGTTTAACCTTCGGAAGTCTTGTCTTAAAAGCAGCTTTTCTTCTTCATATTTATTTATTTTTAAAATAATAAGCTCTAGGTTCCACTATCGAGAATATCAGGCTATCTTTGCTACTTTCGGTTGATGAAACTTCTCTAAGAATTACAGACTTCCAATTTTAGGAAGGTGTGGAAAAAAGACTTGATTCGGCCAAAAATTATTTATTTCTTATGTCAACGTTTCGGGGACTATACATCACCCATCCTCAGGAAAACATTTTTACAGGTCATTTAAAGGAATCCTAAGTTTTCGCCCTCGAGTACTCTGTGCTAACTTGGGAGGTGTGAGGCGGCTAAAACCTCAAAAAATTTTTGAGTTTTTTTAGTTTTTTCCTTAAATTAAGCATATTTTGTGCCCCATCACTCCATATAAAGTTGTAGAGCATGAAATTTCGTAAAATTTGGAGCGGTGAGCGCCACAATTAAATCCCTACCTGATTGCTAGAGCTGGTATAGTATATCGTGTATAGTGAAATAATTTTAATGACCGAAAAGGTAAAATAAAATCATATGTACCAGATTTTACATTTCACCTTTTCGGCAATTAAAATTATTTTATTATACCCCATATATTATACAATATATCCCTAAGGCTCTGGCTATCAGGTGGTAACTTAATTGTGGCGCTCACTGTCCATAAAACGAATTTGTAGACCCAATATTAATCGAAATATGGCCGATCAAAGTTAGATTTCAAAAATTTAGTTTACGAGATAAAAGCGAAAAACGGAAAAAAAAAAGTTCAAAATTTTTGATTCCCCCCCCCCCCTCTTGCTAGCACAGGATCTTCGAGATCGAAAACTTGGAATAGACATCCTAAAGAACCTCAAATAGCCTGTAAATATTTCTTCTTTAACTTCGGAATATTTTCCCAAACCCCCCCCCCCCGCCCCTCTAATTACTTTTTCTTGCCTATATATGTTAATACATATAGAGAGAAAGTATTGGATTCATGGATCCATGTCAATATTTTGATGGATATACACGTTTTGAGGTCCCCTGAAACCAAAAAAGTGCTTTTCGCGACATGACCTGTCTGTGTGTGTGTGTGTGAACACAATATCTCAAGAACGAAAAGAGCTAGGAAGTTGAAAGTTTATATTTAAGTTAGGTACCCCCCTGGGATGTTACCCAAAGCTTTTAAACAAAATCGAGTAAAGAGTACTAGTACTATACTGATGTACTTTTTCAGTTTTTTTTTTTTTTTTCTTAAAATTCGCTCAAACGGTTTTGATTAAAATTCAAAAATCAATTATTTTTTAGATTCTCTTTAAAATGTATATTCTCATTTTTCCAATGAAATCTTCTAAAGACCACTTTACTCCTGTCCTCCATAGAAAAAATAGGAAAAATGGTTGCCATGTTAACAAAATATAAATATTTTCCCATACTTATAAATTTTACCTCTTGAATTCTAATACATGTATATCGGTGGAAACTAAATATATGTTGACACAAAAAATCTGCTGTGACAAGCACAGAACACAACTTTCTCTTGCCGAAGGGTAAGAGAAAGTTGTGTGTTGTGCGACCAGTCACAGCGGATTTTTCTCATTATATCGACTAGACCAGTGGTTCCCAACCTTTTTGACCCATCGCCCCTTTCTGGAGGTTGACTAACACCTATCGCCCCCCTTTACATTTTCATTATATGCCTAATTTTAATTTGAAGTAAAGTGTAAATAATAAAGCAGTTTTATTACCGTAGGCCTATATACAGAGCCGCAGACAGACTTGACAGGCCCTGGGGCTACTTAGAATATGCCCCCCAAAAAAAAAAAACTTAGTTTTTTTTTAGTATGTAAAAGGCTATTGTGGCCTTCATGCCAACACTTTTTTACACAGTTTTTTTTAATTTTAGTAAACTAATAATTTTTCTCCCTTTGAATACTCATCGCCCCCCTGAAAACCCAAATCGCCCCCTTGGGGGCGTCGCCCCAGGTTGGGAACCACTGGACTAGACTATATCCTTAAATATTTTTTATTTGATAATTTTTTTTTTTTTTTTTTTTTTTTTTGTCAACGATAGACTATTTTTTACTGTTTAAAAAAGAGAATTTCCCAAAAAAATATAAAATTGATGCAATAATGATGATGGTTCGATATCAGATATTCAACACGAATTTCCTCTTTCCTTTTTTTTTGTGATATTTCTATATAAATAAATATTCAAGAGGAGCTTTTGAATGGTTTATTGGCAATCGATGTGAGGAGAGAGAGAGAGATCATCGAGTTTCACTGTTATCTTAGGATCAGGATGAAGCAAAGGCCTGCTAATTTCCTGCCCCGATTTCGGGGCGCCAAGCACGTAAAATATTGCCCTGGAGTGCTCGTGAATGGGAAGTGGGGACAATAACTCCCGGGCATTTATAATCATTCAATGGAATTTTGTATTAAAAAAAAAGCTTTTTTTCTTTAATATGAATTGCATTTCTGATTTAATCTTTGCTCTTCATTTATTATTTGATCTTCAAGACAAAAGTATGTTTTAACAAACACCAAGTTTTAGACTATTAATATTTTTTCTCTCAAAATTTATAGATTTAGAAAGGGGTCCAAACCCTGAAACCTCGAAAATTTATAGAAAGCTATTAATAAAAGAAACATGGTGGTTTAAATATTGTTAAAAATTATAAAAAATACACTGTGCCTCAAAAAATGACGTAATATTTCGTTTCTTTTTAAGAAGACCTGTTCTATTCTAGCTTAATGATACTCTAATTTAAGAAAAATTTAATATGAAATAGCTTGTTATACATTTCTAAGTACATTTAATACAAATACAAATCATTTTAATCAATTTAAATAAAAATATGTCAATTGAAGAGATAAATTAACATAATCTCGATATGTTTTGTATAGAATATTAATTCAAAATTTTGTTTTTATAAGAATTTCCAATAAAATAGAAAAAAACTGAAATGAAATTTTAAAATTTTAGCAATTGGCCTTAAGGTGCGCGTCTCGGGGTGCTAATTTTGGGAGATTCCAGCGGCCACAATTTTGAAGCTATCGACCTCAAATTATTTTTAAATTAAAGCTATTTAAATTACCTACAACTTATAGAAGCCATTTTTTTGATTTTCGAAAAAATAAATTTTTTTTTTTAGATTAATCGCATTAAAGAAAAAATATTTTTAAAAAAATTCGCTCAATAACTTATAGATAATTAAATTAGTAATCATTGTGTTAAAAAATAATTAATTTTTTACCCTAATTAATTAGCTGGAATCTTTCAAATGAAATGGAATAAATCCCTTGTATCCTTATGGGAAAAACTAACGCCATCTCTTGCCGTCTAGAGTAACTCGGTAGTCAATCGTCTTCTAACGGCTTTTCGAGACGCGCACCTTAATATAAAATAAAAATATTTTCCCATGTTTATAAATTTTATATAATATCTCCAATTCTAATATATTGGCGGAAACTAAATATATTTAGACACAAAAATATGGTATGACAAGCACATAACACAAGTTTTAATCACAGAAAGAAAGAGAAAGCTGCGTGCTGTTCAACCAGATTTTTTTTTGCAACTTTCTATAATAATTTCTATCAAAGTTTTTTCATAATTTCAGGTCCTCTTTGACGACCACGTAGACCTGGTTGCGACATGCTCAAGACTAACTGAAACCTTCGTCTCTTCGCTTCCCAACGCTTCAGTGAGCCTTGAGCAGACCACCTTCATCTCCGCGATACTGTAAGTTCTGATCTCAGCATCTCAGCATAAATATTGCTAGTATTTAAGTAGGCCCATCTAATTATTTATTCTTTAATGAATTAATTTAAAATCATTATTTTGTTTTGATTTGGAGGAGACCGTAGGAGGGGACGGTCAGTAGCCACCTTCATACTATGTATGATATATTAGACATTCAGAAATATTTATTTATTTGGTAAATTTATATCTTAAATTCTAATATATCGGCGGAAACTAAATATATTTCGACACAAGAAATCTGGTATGACAAGCACAGCACACCAGATTTTTTTTACAAAAAAAATTTTTTTTATTTTTTTTTCAAAAATATTGTGTCAAGAAAACTGTAAACTTAAATTAAAAATAATTTTTACATGAGAGATAATAATCTATATATATAATTCGCTAATGCCGGTCTGTCTGTCCTTCTGTCTGTCCGTCTGTCACGCTCTATTTAGGCAACTTCCCTTTGGAATTTTGAAATGAAATTGTATATGCATAAAGAGGACCTTCTCGGGATTACAGGAAAATTATTTTCATCCCGAAATTCCTATACATTTTTGAGTTATTAATTCTTAAAGTTACGATTTCTAGGAAATGTATAGAGAGCTCTCGGGGCATGGCGTAGAGGTTAGCGTGCTAACCTCATATACCAAACGTCGCGGGTTCGGACCCCAGGCAGTCCGATGATTTTATTTAAGCCAATTGGATACCAAATGGCTTAAATAAGAATGCCTGGACCCCATATATGTATATTTATTAATAACGGATATCGTAAAAAGTCTTATATGGCCTCAGTTGCCGAAAAGACAGTGTGAATGTGTGTGTGAGTGTGAGTGTGAATGAGAAAAAAGTGTGAATGTTTTTTTTTATAAAAAAAAAAAAAAAAAAAAAAAAAAATGTATAGAGAAATATTTATGTATTCTTTTCATTTATGTATTCCATGAATGTAAACAAATCCTCAACCAGCCACTGAATTGGAATGGAAGCCCCCCCCTGTCTAGACGTGAAGCTTCTGATAATTAAGAAAAGGCGAGGGTCCGCCGCAGGCGGGCGGCGTGGCTAGTATTGTTATAATCCCTTAACTCTTTTTTAATACAAGGACAAAAAAAAAAGATTTTTTGCCGATGCTTTATTCGATATCAGGGGATGTATAAGTTGTTAACAAAGTTTAAAATCACCTTTTGATGTACGGAACATTGTTTAATAGAATGGAAATGGCCTGTCTCTTTTGAATGTCGCCATTAACATTTCATCCGAACGGATGCTGATTGCGCTGATATCAGAGAATCAGCCCGAGCGCTCCCTTGCCTGGCTGTTTTTCCAACTCTCTTGTTTTTTATCTCTATTATAAGACGAGGCGGTGGCGGTGGTTAATCATAGAGATAAGTTTTGTTATGTGATCATGTTTAAATAATAATATCTCTCTGGACGTTAACGACATGCGAGGCTTTTAATGGATATTATCTAGGGAGGTGGAAATTCGATTCGAGATAGCGAAGAATATAAAATGTTTCACAGACTATAAATTCTACGTTTGTAGAAAGAAAATGCAAAGTATTTATGAGCATGTAGTCGCTATAATTTTTTTTTTTTAAGCTATTCTATCAAATTTTATATAAAAATCAATATTCGCTTCTAATCATTTTGTATGATTACTTTATAATTTCATAGATATCGATTTTTACTTTCTCTTACCTCTAAAATAACTTTAAGAATTATTTTATTAAGGTTTTTTTTTTAACACACTTTTTTCCCATTCCACACTCACACTCTTTGTCAGACACAGAAGCACACAGTCTTTTCGGCAACTTAGATTTAGGCCTATACGATAAAAAATTATTTATGAATATCTTTATATATGGACCCTGTTATGCAATGGTGTGTCAAAGACCAAACATGGAGTTTTGAGAAAATCAACAATAAAGTTTTTTGTTTACATTGGATTATATATAATTTTTCTTGTCAATTGTGCAAGTAACATTAAATATAAATTTTTTAGGACATATTTCATAAAAAATAATATTAATTAAAGCATTTGAAACAATATTCCGTGCTTAACTCAATTTTGAATTTTTTTGGTCTTTGACACACCATTGCATAACAGGAACCATATATAATTCTTCTGTACGTGTGTATGTGACTGAACTCCTCCTAAACGACTAAACCGATTTTGATGAAATTTTCTGTGTATGTTTGTGAGTGTCCCGGACAGGTTTTGTTTCACAAATAACAATAAGTTAATGAGTAATTAACCGTTAAAATAAGAAAAAAATAAAAATTAGGAGAAATAGTTGCCATGGTAACAAAATATAAATATTTACCCATGTTTACGATTTATTTTATTTATTTACATTTTGAATTCTAAAATATCGGCGTAAATTTTTTGTCTGTGTATCGGGAGAGTCCCTGAAAGGATATGATTCACAAAAAATCTTAAGTTCATGAATAATTAACCGTTAAAATAGCCAATTGGATACCAAATGGCTTAAATAAGAATGCCTGGACCCCTAATAGATAAATTATTTAATAACGGATATCGTAAAAAGTCTTATATGGCCTGAGTTGCCGAAAAGACTGTGTGAATGTGTGTGTGAGTGTGAGTGTGAATGAGAAAAAAGTGTGAATGTTTTAAAAAAAAAAAAAAAAAAAAAAAAAACCGTTAAAATAATCTATATATTATAAAAATGAATTGGGAAAAATGTTTGTATGTACCGGTATGTATATATGTATGTTTTGTAGAAATCCACAATTTTAAATGAAGGCGAGCAAGGGGGGGTCCAGGGGGCGCAGGCCCCTAGGCGTAAAGTCCCGCCGAAGGCGGCGCTTTAGTTGTCTAGATATTTTTAATTGATATTTTTATACGAGGGTGAGGTTTTTAGTGGTGGATTAATTAAGTAAGTCTTTTTAAAAATTATTTTACTTCGAATAGATCCCTAATAAATAAATAAATAACAAAAATTATGCCTAGAAGTATTTTATTTTATAGAGGGTAGGTTTTAGTGGTGGATTAATTAAGTAAGTCTTTTAAAAATTATTTCACTTCGAATAGATCCCTAATAAATAAATAAATAACAAAAATTATGCCTAGAAGTATTTTATTTTATAGAGGGTAGGTTTTAGTGGTGGATTAATTAAGTAAGTTTTTTAAAAAATTATTTCACTTCGAATAGATCCCTAATAAATAAATAAATAACAAAAATTACGCCTAGAAGTATTTTATTTTATAGAGGGTAGGTTTTAGTGGTGGATTAATTAAGTAAGTCTTTTAAAAATTATTTCACTTCGAATAGATCCCTAATAAATAAATAAATAACAAAAATTATGCCTAGAAGTATTTTATTTTATAGAGGGTAGGTTTTAGTGGTGGATTAATTAAGTAAGTTTTTTAAAAAATTATTTCACTTCGAATAGATCCCTAATAAATAAATAAATACACAAAAATTATGCCTAGAAGTATTTTATTTTATAGAGGGTAGGTTTTAGTGGTGGATTAATTAAGTAAGTCTTTTAAAAATTATTTCACTTCGAATAGATCCCTAATAAATAAATAAATAACAAAAATTATGCCTAGAAGTATTTTATTTTATAGAGGGTAGGTTTTAGTGGTGGATTAATTAAGTAAGTTTTTTAAAAATTATTTCACTTCGAATAGATCCCTAATAAATAAATAAATAACAAAAATTACGCCTAGAAGTATTTTATTTTATAGAGGGTAGGTTTTAGTGGTGGATTAATTAAGTAAGTCTTTTAAAAATTATTTCACTTCGAATAGGTCCCTAATAAATAAATAAATAACAAAAATTATGCCTAGAAGTATTTTATTTTATAGAGGGTAGGTTTTAGTGGTGGATTAATTAAGTAAGTCTTTTAAAAATTATTTCACTTCGAATAGATCCCTAATAAATAAATAAATACAAAAAATTACGCTTAGAAGTATTTTATTTTATAGAGGGTAGGTTTTAGGGGTGGATTAATTAAATAAGTATTTTAAAAATTATTTCACTTCGAATACATCCCTAATCAATAAATAAATCCAAAAAATTACGCTTAGAAGTATTTTATTTTAAGGAGGGTGAGTTTTGGGGGTGTATAAAAGAAGTGAGTCTTTTAATAGTTATTTAATAAAGAGATATCGATTTTATTCCCAACAGAATAAATTCCCGTTAGTTTGTTTTCAAATGAAAAGTATTTTTTTATAAATAGAGAATTTATTTGATAATTTCTTGGGCGCTTCGAGAGCAATGCTGTCTCTCTCTGTCTGCTGCCTGCCTGCTTGTCTCCAGTTGTATTCGGGTCGTGTCATGAGTCACTCCGTTCGTCTCTCGCGTGTGTTTTAGTTTCTTTTTAATATTGTGTTGTGTTATTTGTGCAATTAAGACGTTCATCCACCTGCTCGTTTGGTCATCTTATCATTAAGGTATTGAATATTTCCTTATCTCATTTGCATAACGGATTAACTAACATTTTATAATTATTTATATTTCCACTTTTTTTTTCTCTCTTTTTAATAAACTCATAATAATATCCAATTTGTAATTATAACACTCTGATAAAGTATGACACCCAGGGAGTGAGAGGGTGTAAATCACCCCCTTCTAATAAACTAAAATATTATTTTTTTTAATAGATAAAATTTAAAAACAAAACTTATTAATTAATTCACTATTATTAACATTTTTTCTTTAATCATATGAAGTCCGTTCTCTTTTTCTCTCTCTCCTCCCCCACCCCATGCTTTTCTTAACAAAAACTTTAACTTTTCTATTATAATTAGTAATTAAATATTTTTTTAAATTGAAAAATTAAATTCTTAAATTTCGTCTATTTCTTTGTTATTTGTGCAAAAACGACGTTCGTTCACCCCCCAAATTCACGACTCCAGGTTTGATCATCTAATTATTAAGGTATTTAATAAAGTAGGATGAGAGAGGGTGTAATCCACCCCTTCTAATACTCCAAATTACTATTATAAATAAAATTTCAAAATAAAAATTATATTTTTTATAAAATTCTTTCCTCCAATCAATTGGGGTATGTTCTCTCTCCCTCCCCTTAACAAGGGCGGATCCAGAGGAGTTTTTCAGTGAGGGAGAAAGGTAATCTGGTGTGAGTGATTGCACAGTACACAACTTTCTCTTACTTTCGGTAATTTAAAGTTGCATTCTGTATTTGTTTGCCAGATTTTTTTTTTTGTGTCGAAATAGATTTGAACAAACAAACATCCCTACTGAGCATTTTGAGGGACCCACTTTTTTTTTGGAATTAGGGACCCTCAAAACGAGTATATATCCTCGACGTCGAATTTTTGATATGATCGCAATATTACATACATTTAGTATATTTTCATTTTTTTTTTTCTCTTTTTAATAAACTCATAATATTATCCAATTTGTAATTATAACATTCTGATAAAGTATGACACCCAAGGAGTGAGAGGGTGTAAATCACCCCCTTCTAATAAACTAAAATATTATTTTTTTTTAATAGATAAAATTTAAAAACAAATATTCTTTATTAATCTCTATTATTAACATGTTTTTCTTTAATCAAATGAAGTCCGTTCTCTTTTTCTCTCTCCTCCCCCACCCCATGCTTTTCTATCATAATTAGTAATTAAATTTTTTTTTTTTAATTGAAAAAATAAATTCTATTTCACTGTTTAATTTCATATTAAAATCAGTAATTTTCAAAGCCTGGAGTTCATCTTTTTGTGTGACATTAAAAAGTGAAATATTTTATATGAAACTAGCTGCAAGACCCGCCTTCAGCGGGCTTTGGGCCTAGCCAGTGTCCCTTGCTCACCTTCGGCAAACATGTCACCGTCGAGGAAGGACAAGACTTTTACCAATTTAGGTTTTCAATTAAAAATATCTCTGTGAAATATAAATGGGAATAATTTTTACTCTTTAAGTTAAGTTGTGCAGAGAGACTTAGGCCTGCTCTAGGGAAGTACAAGTCGAGCCTCTAAGCTTATCGGTCCCAAGGCCGGTCCCAGAGGGGGGTCAAGGGGGTCCTGACCCCCCCAAAATCTTTTTTTCTTTTTTTAACACACCTTTTTTCCCACTCACTCTCCCATTCACACAATCTTTTCGGCAACTTAGGCCATTTAAGACTTAAACGATACTCATATTTGATTAATATATATTTATTGGGATCCAGGCCCATTTATTTATACTATAAAAAAAAAAAAAAAACAGTGACCCCCTCCAAATGTAAGGCTAGGACCGCCCTTGATCGGTCCTCTCTTAAATTATATATTAATTCATCTTTAATTTTTTCAATTTATTTTATTTTAAATCCATTTGCTTTTTTGATTAAAACATTTAATATTTTATTTTTAATTATTATTTTTAGTGATTACCACACACACACACTCAAACATGGTAGAAAAGCTTGTAGGCCTACATAAATATATAGCATATGGAAATTAAAATTTTATTTTTGGCTTTTTTCGATTTGAAACCTAATATAAGTAAATTATTTTGTTTGAAAATTTCTTTTAGCATTCGTTTTACTTTCTCTTAACCTATATATGAAATAAATACAGTTTGTCGATCTTGTTAAAAATTCGATGTCGAGATTTTAATGGATATACACGCTTTAACGTCCCCTGAGTCCAAAAAAAAGGGTCCCGCAAATTGGTCTGTCTGTGTGAAAAAATCTCAACAACGATAAGAGCTAGGAGATTGAAATATTCTATCTAAGTTAGGCACCCCCTTAGGGGGCTGTGCGCTAGTCACACCAGATTTTTTATCTTTTTTATCTTTGAAAGATTCTTATGGATGTTCTTTTTTTTCCTATCTTTTACACAAACACATACATTTAATCTGGTGTGATTTGTCGCACAGCACACAGCTTTCGCTTACACTCGGTGATAAAAAATTGGGTCACACCAGATTTTTTGTGTCCACATATATTTTTTTTCCGTCGATATAATAGAATTCAAGATATAAACAAAGGAACTAATCTCTTCTTTCCTATTTCCGGAAGATAAATAAAGATTGGAAACCGCTTGTCTAATATTATTTAAAATCTTTGAAGCTCTTCAATTTAACTAACTGAAGATTATTTAATTTTAATATTTATTTATTATTTAAAAAATCTGTTGTGACCAGCCGCACAGCACACAAATCTCTCTTACCTTCGGTTGGAAGTTGTGTTTGTGCTTGGCACACCTGAGTTTTTTTTTTAAATAAATATTTATCAATATTTAATTAAATTCGTGATAATAAAATTTATAAACATAGAAAAATATTTATATTTTGTTATCTTGGCAAATATATTAAAAAATTTAATAATCTTCAGTTAGTTAAATACTGGCACTACCATATAATTATAGATTTTGAATAAATGGACCCTGTTACGCATTAGAGTGTCAAGCGCCACCTACCGAGTTTTGAGAAAATTAACATTAAAGTTTTTTTTTTCATTGGATTATATATAATTTTTTTTTGTCAATTTTGCAAGTAACATTAAAAATAAATTTTTTTAGGACATATTTAATAAAAAATACTATTAATTATAGCATTTGAAACAATATTCCGTGCTTAACTCAATTTTTAATTTTTTGACGCTTGACCCACTATTGCATAACAGGGTCCAAATATTAGACAAGCAGTTTCCAAACTTAATTTTATTACACCTCCCCGAAAAAAATTTCTTCGCTTCCACATCTATTTTTTTTAAATAGAGGTTAAAAAAAAATAATAATAATAATAAAAACTTTATTAGAAAAAAACAAAACTACAATTACCCGAATAATAACAATGTGTTGGCTCCCCCGGCGTCCCCGGTTGGAAATATAGATTTTAATCATAGCAAATTCCTTCATGCTTAAAATTGAACACACACACACACCACCCACCCACCACAGACAGACCATGTCGCGAAAACCACTTTTTTGGATTCAGGGGACCTCAAAACGTGAAGATCCATCAGAATCTCGACATCGAATTTTTGACATGAACCAATACTTTCTCTCTATATATATATTACATATATACATAGGAAGAGAAAGTAAAAATAAATAAAGAGGCGGAAAAAACAAAGGAAAAATTTTTGTCAGGGCAAGAAATATTTTTTGCTAGGGCGGCAAAAATTTCGTTTCCCTAAAAAAAAAGGTAAAATAATTTTCACGGGAGGGGGAAAAATTTCGTTTTGCTAGGGGGAAAAAGAAAAAAAAGGAAGGGTGCCCCTAGTGTGTAATGTTATTCCTAAAGCATCTTTGGGGTGCCGTGGACTTCAAAAGGTTGGGAAACACTGATATAGACCATAATTCATTCATAATTTATTTAAATCAAATATCAGATAATTTTTTATTTTTTTATTTTTAATAGTATAAATAGATTATTATATAGAAAATCTTTCCAATAAATTTCATTCAATCATCAACATGGGCGTAACTAGAGAATCTGGCTGGGGGGCCATGGGACCAGCCATCCTCGCTGGGGGGGGGGGCATGAGACCAGATAACCTCGGTGGGCGAGTCATTCCACGTCAAATCGATACACTTTTTAACCTCACCATCTCAGATTATAGAGAAAAATTAATTAAAACAACCCTTGCGTTAGTTTTTTGTCATAAATGGGAAAAATTACACAGGCTAACAGTGATTTTGGTACCGGGGGTATTTTGAGCTGATCTCCGAGTATATGCGACGTCCTTTTTCCAAAAATGTCGTCCGTTTTGCTCGAATAGCTCTAGTTTTAGAGATATAGAGAATATAACGTTTTAATTGAAATTCTGCTCTAAAGCGGCTCTTATTTTGAGTTTTCTAGATTTTTTTATGGTGTTTTCTCTTAAAGATATACAGGTAGCTAAGATACATAGAAAATCTAGAGATTCTGCCCAATCAGAAGTGATTTAGTGGTGCAAAACACGGCTAAAAATTGAAAAAAATTCAATTTTTCCAGCCATCATTCATTCGTGCAAATCGGTTAATTATTAACGAAATTATAAACAAAATAGTTAATCTACAAATCAAAGATAAGAAAATTTTATGATTAAGATGGTGTTTTGTTTAGAAGAATTCTTGGGTGTAGTGATAGCGCTGAAATAACAAGTTTATAATTTCTTTAATAATTAACCGATTTGCACAAAGGAATGATTTCTGGAAAGCTAAAGAGTTACAGAATATCGTACATATATGTTTTTTGCATTCAGAGATGTTAAAAAAATTTTAGGGTTGTCTAAAGTTAAGAAAAACTGGAAAAATTGAATTTTTTTCAACTTTTAGCCTTGTTTTGCACCACTAAATCACTTCTGATTGGGCAGAATCTCTAGATTTTCTATGTATCTTAGCTACCTGTATATCTTTAAGAGAAAACACCATAAAAAAATCTAGAAAACTCAAAATAAGAGCCGCTTTAGAGCAGAATTTCAATTAAAACGTTATATTCTCTATATCTCTAAAACTAGAGATATTCGAGCAAAACTGACGACATTTTTGGAAAAAGGACGTCGCATATACTCGGAGATCAGCTCAAAATACCCCCGGTACCAAAATCACTGTTAGCCTGTGCAGAGGCGTACAGAGACAGTTGGAGGCCTGGGGCGGCACTAGAAGAATTGAATTTTTTTTTCTTGGAGGGGTGCTCATCTTTAAATATCCTTCTCCTCCATACACAAAAATATTTTTAAAATACCGTATATCCCTGAACCCCAAGGCCCCGGAGCCTCTCACAGAGAAATTTTCATTAAATTTTTTTTTTTTTTTTTTTTTATCTAAATTTTTCCGTTTTTACTTGAGCCCTGAGGCCCCGAGGCCTATTTAAAGAAAAATTTTCATTAAATTTTCTTTTTTTTTTAATCAAAATTTTCCCATTTTTACTTGGTTCTGAGGGCCCCGGGGCCTATTTAAAGAGAAATTTTCATTAAATTTTCTTTTTTTTAATCAAAATTTTCCCATTTTTACTTGACTCTGAGGGCCCCGGGGCCTCTCAAAGGGAAATATTTAATTTTTTTTTTATATATATATGAGGGCCTATGCCGGCTCGGGGCCTGGGGCGGACCTCCCCCCGCCCCCCCCCACCCTCGGTACGCCACTAAGCCTGTATAATGTTTCCCAATTATGACAAAAAACTAACGCAATGGTTGTTTTAATTAATTTTTCTATGATCCCATCATGATCCCTCGATGAGGCTTATATTATCTTTTAACCTTTAAGCAAGGACCATTTTAGAATTTTTTCAAAATTTTCGAAGTGGTACTTTTTGAGAAAAAATTAATTTAAATTCTCCTCAAGTGGTGATGCTGAAGTTTGGTTTATTAAAGAGAAAAGAAAAACGCTTTATTTTCAGCAATTGTTTTTATTTCGTTAGTAAGGCAATATTTCCATATATTTCGGAGACCTAACGGCACTCCTTCCTCAGTGGATCTATATTAACATAAAAGGGGGCATCTGTGAGAAAAGGCGGTGGGTCATAAATAATGTTTCGAAAAAAATGTTACAAAAGATACATACTTCACCTCAATTCACCACATTACGGCCCTTATAATTAAAACGCTTGGAAGCGACATGTTATTCAAGTAGCAATTATTAATCATTTAATTCAATTAGATAGGAAATCCGAAATATATAATATAAAATTTATAAAATTATCAATTATACCGAAACATATTACTAACGCGTGTGTAAATATATATCTGTTGATAAATAGTTGTAGGTTGACGAACAAACTTGACATGAACATACAAAAACTAAAATTTCACATTCTTAATTTAGAAATCAGAGACACCTATACAAATATTAACAGTCTAATTTGCACATATAATCAACTGAATGACAAATTAATATCTTTATATCCATCTAATAAAAATAAATATAATATTGGACATTCTAAATTAAATTCAGATATGATAAAACATCGCGCCCCATTACAAAACAAATTGGAAAAATTAAAGGATTTGCATGGACTTAATACAAATTTTACCAATAAGGGCGTAGTCAATCTCTCAGACATTACAATTCCAAATAATGTACAGGAAATTTTGAATTATGGGTCTAAATTTGTAGTCCCCACTATTGATTATAACTCAAACAATGTTATTAAAATTTTGGCTGATTGTGAGTTTGTAATTAAAAATAACGAAGAATTAATTAATGGTAACACAGCCACATTGCGCTCTTCAATATGCAATATCCTATCAAATTATAAACATTCTTTTAATTATAAAACTTTTATAAATCATCAGAACAGAGTGTTATATAAAAAAGTTTGTGAATGTGTGAAATGGTATAACTTTAAAAGATCTGAAATAGTTGTAACCAAGTCGGACAAGGGAAATGTTACAGTTGTTTTAAATAGACGTGATTATGTCAACCAAATGAATGATATTTTGAACGACGAAGATAGTTATGAGGTATTAAA
>JAKCPI010023906.1:0-22894 GCA_023213315.1 Euborellia annulipes | reverse complement strand
CACAGTGGTCTAGATTTGAAAAAAAGTTGGCCAAAAGTCGAAAAAAAATAATAGTCACAGAAAGACTTCAGTCCCATATAATCTTGTAGAGGGATAGTTGGTGCATGTAAATCCAAAAGGAAAGTGAGATATCTGATAGTTCAGGCGCTACATGAGTTCAAAGTTAGCGTTTTTGGCAGTGCGCGAGCGACGCGCAGAAGTTCTGAAATATCAATGTTTGTTTAAATGGCTATAACTTTACTCGAGTGTCCTTTTTCAATTCTGTTTGAAGGGAGGGTGTTAGGAAAGTACGTAGAATATTTACTGGATAAACCGTTTTCATTAATTTATACTCGCCTTTTTTAAAATCATGTCAAAGTTGCGTTCTCATAATGGATTTTTTTGTAAAAACTTTTTCCTTCAAATAGCAAAAAAAGTTATGAACCCAGCGGGGCCCACGAAACGGAGATATGGAATATATAGTTTAAGATGTCTTGTAATAGAATCTGCAAAAAAATCCTGCCCAAACTTGCCCCCGAATTTTGGAGGTTAAAAAAATAAGCGGCGAGGAGAGCTTTTTTTTTTATATTTACCCTATATGCCGTATCTTATTTCAAATTTTTGAAATATTATTGTGTAGAAATATATTTTTTATTATTTTTTAGTTAAATAAGAGCTAATTATATGGGAAAAATATTTTTATTTTAAAGTTAGATAGCATTATGTCTATTTTTGAGCCCCGGCAGGCAGACTCTTGATTAGTCAACGAGCCTTTTTTTTTTGAATATTTTTATATAGGGTGTCTAATTGCAAAGAATTATTATATTTTTGAAATATCATTGTGAATAAATATAATTTTTCTTATTTCAATTAAATAAAAGTTATAATATATATTTTTAAAAATAAATATCATCATGACGCAAAAACGGATTGATAAAAATAATCTAATTGGTCGAGAACTGTTTGAGATTATTCTAAACGATGTGAACTAGGTCTTGAACACGTTTCTTAAATGTTTGAACCAACATTTTGCATAATTTTATATATCTAACAATTTTTGACGAGTGATCCGCCATATATGATCCGCCACTGCAATTTATTAAATTATATAAATATTATAAAATTTGCAATCCGCTACATCGAAAACGCTTATATACCAATTTTCAATCAAATCTAAAACTTTTTTCTATTTTTGGCCAACTTTTTTCAATCTAGACCACTGTGCAGTGTATGAAGATAACAGACAAACGAAATTTTTGATTTTGAAATTAAAAAGAATCTTTTTATTACCACCCCAGTTGTTCTGTATTTCATTGGAAAGGGAGTCTGAAAAGCTGTAAAATGACACCTCATTCATCTATCTCATCTCTAAGGCCGGATTCACACACAAGTGGTGCTTGCCACTGGCGTGGAGATGGCGTGGCGCTGGACGTGGCGTGGTGTGGATAAGATGTGGCGCGTGCATACACACACAAATGGCTCAGTCCACTCCAGTCACTTTATCCGAGCAGGGCGATTAAAGGGGGGGCGAGGAGGGATCGCCCCCCGAGAAGAAATTCACAGATGTTATAAAAACTAGTAATCTAAAGAAATTATGATTTCCGGGCTTTAATTTCAATTGAATTTGTCAATCAATCAATTTAAATAAATAGGAAAGGGGTCTAAATGGCCATAGATGCCCACAAAGTCCTTAAATAAAAAAATAAAAAAAAAAAAAAACCGCCCCCCGACAAAATTGCATTAATCCGCCACTGTATCCGAGCAAATATTTCCAACACCTTTTTCCAATTGCAAATCAAGATAGATATTCTGCATAGGCATTTAAATATTAAATCTAAATAAAAATATTTATTTTATAATTTGTGTAGTTATTTATGTTTATTTAACCATATTTAATTTATTTTAATATTTAATTTTATACAAAGTAATGAAATATAGATATAATATAGCAAATTTGGATATTAAAATCCATATCGGATCAATAGTTTAAGGGCAAAGGTTGCGAAACAAATGGTTTGCTAGTGGCGAACGCCACTTATGGTCGCCATAGATGGCGTCGTGAATGGTGTGGTTTCGGCGCCATTCGCCACGCCTCCGCCACGCCATGTTAGTGTATATTGGGCTATAGGTTAACATAGAAGTGGCAGAAGCCAGATCCACGCCATCGCCACGCCACGCCATACGCCACTTGTGTGTGAATTGGGCCTAAGAGATTTTAGAGCAATTTAAATAGGATAGGTCGATTTTTTGACAACTTTAACACGCCATATTTCCTAAACGAGTTGAAATATCAAGTTGAAATTGGGGCTTTTTCTTAGTCTCTATTGACTCTAACTATGACCCAAATTTCATAGAAATCTGAGATGGTGAGGTTAAAAAGTGTATCGATTTGACGTGGAATGACTCTTTGTTTCGTAGCACTTAATTTGATATTATTCCTGATAATGAAGATGAGGATCAGTGCGATTTCGAAAAGACAACAAAATAAATAATATTAAGTCGATTTCATTTATTATAACTTAGATTTACGGTTTCGATGTTATTATTCAGGAATTAATTGATGAGAAAATTTTGTTATCACTTTGTATTTAATTTTTAAATATGTATACTATTTAAAATTGATTAATGTAATTTTGATAAAAAGTTTCTATGCTATTAGTATTAAATATAACCATAAAAGAACTTTAATAATATTTCCGTTTTAATTTTTGAATTATAAACCTAAAAATTATTTTATTAATATAAATAGTGCATAGATTAATTTGCAATCATGTGTCAAGAGACTTTGAAGCATTTTTACAAATTTTTTTTTTTTTTTATTTATTTCCCCTTAGCCAGAGGCCATAGGGTTTAACCCAAATACAACATATAAATGCAAGATACATTAATACAAAACATCATAGAAAATAAACAATACAAAAACAGGGTACCAATAACACAATAAAATAATATACAACCAAATTAACACATTGCATAAGAAGAAAAAAATCTGGTGTGACTGTCGCACAGCACACAACTTTCTCTTACCTTCGGTAATCGAAAGTTGTGTTCTGTGCTTGTCACACCAGATATTTTGTGTCGACATGTATTTAGTTCCCGGCAGTAGGAATATTTGAATTCAGATGTCAAAATTATAAACATGGGAAAATATTTATATTTTGAAACCATGGCAACCATTTCTCCTATCTTCTCTATGAAGTACAAGAGTAAAGTGGTCTTCAAACAATTTTGAGGGCAAAACGAGAATATACATTTGAAAGAGCATCTAAAAAATAATTGATTTTTGAATTTTAATCAAAATCGTTAGAGCGAATTTTGAGAAAATCGAAAAAAACTGAAAAAGTACATCAGTAAAGTACTAGTACTCTTTGGCCGATTTTGATTAAAAGCTTATTTTCACGCTCCCGGGAGGTGTTTAACTTAAATATAAAATTTCAACCTCCTAGCTCAATTCCTTCATGCTTAAAATTGAACACACACACACACACAGACACACAGACACACAGACAGACAGACCATGTCGCGAAAACCACTTTTTTGGATACAGTGGACCTCAAAACGTAAAGATCCATCAAAATCTCGACATCGAATTTTTGACATGAATCCAATACTTTCTCTCTCTATATATTAACATATATATAGAGGTAAGAGAAAGTAAAAAGAATATCCAAAACTATAAAATAGAAAAAAAACTAGACTATAAAATTACACAATAGAAAAACATTGCTACGGAAAACATGGATATTAAAAACATTTTACAATAATATTAGTAAAAAAACTGTCACTAATGGCTATTGTCCAAAGGCTTAAATTTTGAGCTTTGATGCTATGGAAAATTTGTGGACAGCTTGAATTGTTGTTTCGTTGGCGTGTTTCAGGAATTGGATGTATGAAGGTGGGTCTCTGAAGTTAGGTCGTACTGCTGCTATGAAAGGACTTCTGTGTGTTTTAAGTAGAGGACAGCAAAATATAAGATGTTCTGGAGTTGCTAGAGACAGAGAGCAGGAGCATTGGGCAGACGGAACTATTGCGAATCGGTTGAGATGTGCGTTGCAAAGAGTATGGCCAATTCGGAGTCTGTTGAACGTGACTATTTCTTGTCTATTTAAATTGCGATGTCTATTAAACCAGGGTTCTGACGGGAACGGCTTATTTTTGAATAAGAATGAGCCTCTTGTGAGGGATGTGTATGACCAGTTGAGCGCCCACCTTTTCCGGATGTTTTCCTTCACCAATGTTACTATATCTCTCCAAGGTGGACATTCTGAGAGAGGGGAGCCAAAGAACTATAGAATATCGTAAATATATGTTTTTTTCATTCAGGGATACCTAAAATTGTATTAAGGGTGACCAAAGCAAAAAAACTGAAAAAATTCGATTTTTCTACACTTTAAGCCCTTTGCGGCACGTCTAAATGACCTCCGATTCGGCTGAAACTTACAATTTATATGTATTATAACTATCTGCATATTTTTAAAGGGTGTCGCCATAAAAAAATCAGGTAATATAAAATTAGAGCCGCTTTAGAGCACATTTTCTATTGAAATTTTATTTTCTCTATAACTCTAAAATTTGACGTGATGGGGCAAAACTGATGGCATTTTTGGAATCAGCGCTACCCAAATACCCAGAAATAGCTTCAAATTCTCAGTCAACAAAAAAAAAGGTCCTTTTTGTTGCCCTGTGTAATATAGGCTAACCAACTACCAGATATATAAGATTTTGGCTTCCTCCCCTGGATAATCCCGGGGGGGATGTCCTCTGCTCCCCCCATGTCCCCCCACGTCCGACGCCTATGACCTATTCAGATTTTCAGCTTAACTGTGATTGGTTAATATTTTATGCAATTCTTTTGCACTCAACATATGCTTTGTAGTGCATTTTTGCATCAGATAGCTTTACATATGAATTTTTATCTCCTAATCCCAATGTGGTCCCAAAATGAAATTTTAATATGTTGTTTATCGTAAAATGAGGAAGCATATATATTTTTTTCATCAATTTTGGAGGTGACATGTTTTGAGATATTCAAGGTCAAAGGTTAAAGTCAATGACCTTAATTATTTTCATTGTTGGAATATGTTCATGTTGTACATCATTTTAAAGCTTGTTTCAAGACCTTTCCAAAAATACTTGGTTCATAGTTCTATCTTTATTAGAACAGAAGTTACAGCCGTTTTTGTCTGCAAAGATTTTGAAATTTTCCGAAATTTTTCAAATTTTGGGGGGCCATAACTTTTGTTCTACGTGTGTTACAATTCTGTAATTTGGCATTTTTCTTTCTCTCATCATCTACAATGAACACACCAAATTTCATCAAAATCGGAGATGGTCGGGTTGGGAGCTGTGTTGATTTGAAATGAAATGACTCCAAAATAAGTAGGGGCTACATAAAAAAACATTCATACAAAAGAGAAACGAAAATATTAATATACATATACATAGAAAAACATTAATATAAAATACATACTATTAACACTGTTTTGGGGACTTTATTGAGAGCTTCTTGAAGTGTAACATGTGTGGTATCCGGGCTATGTGCTGTTCTGGTACTGCAGCGGATGATTCATTTTGACAGAGAGTTTCTTCTGATAAAGTTTCTTCTGGAGCGAATTTTGAGAAAATCGAAAAAAAAAAAAACTCAAGAAGTACATCAGTAAAGTGTTAGTTTTTTTTTTTTTGGCCGATTTTATTCAAAAGCTTCGTGTCACGTCTCAGGTGGGTTCCTAACTTAAATATAAAATTTCAACCTCTTAGCTCAATTGCTTCATGATTTAAATTGAACACACACAGACAGACCATGTCACGAAAATCACTTTTTTTGATTCAGGGGACCTCAAAACGTGTATATCCATCAAAATCTCGACATCGAATTTTTGACATGAATCCAATACTTTCTATAATAGCTATATTAACATATATATATTTTATTTTATTATTATATATTTATTATAATCTAACCTTGACTCGCATAGCCTGATGGTCCTTAAAAAATGGCAAAAAATATTTTACTCAATTGTGCCATTCGACATTCTGAGGAATTTTATTGACACGCTTCAGCCCTGATGATGGTCGTATATCTGACCGAAACGTCGGCTTGAAGTGATTATTAAACGAAATAAACCTAGCTGCAAACGCTCTTTTCTTTCTTCCTTACTACGAGATCTACTCAGCTATCCACCTCACTTTTAATATTTTATTTATTTGCCCTTTAGCCGTAGGCCATCTGCCTAAAATCATACATTAACTATACAAAACCTATTATACACAAAACAATATGTATCAAAAAATACAAATAGTAACAAAAATTCAAAATAATATTGATATAAAAACAAGGCAAAAACCAAAGCAAAACAAAATAAAAATACAGTAACAATCCAATAACAAAACAATAAAAATGCAATAACAAATGAACTTTTTATTATATATATATAGGCCTATATATAAGAGAAAGTAAAAATTCTATTTAAATTAATTTGAAAATTTTAAATTTATTACGCTCTATCTTGTCACATGTATGACAGTCGCTAAGAGAAAGTGGTTATATGATTTTCGAGTAGCTATCCCTTAAAACAAGAGAGGAATAGGATAATATAAATTAAATAAATAAAAATATATTGGAAACAAGTCAACAAACCCATTTATTTAAGGTCGTTTAGTCCCTCTCTTTCTTTCTTTCTCTCTCTCTCTCTCACTTTGCCACTATTGATAAATTGACCAAACAGAAAGATGGCTTATTAATTTGAATATTAATTAAATCTCTATATATTTACTCAAATATGCTGGTTGGTTGGTTAAATTAATTTTCCCCCATATATATGATGCCAATACTTTCTCCGTGATATAGTGCCTGAAAGGAGAGAATTTATTTAAAATATGCAAATTAAAAATGAAAATAAACTAAAAGATCAATGGGGCTCCGCGTGCGCCTCTCAAATAACAATTAATATTGGACTGGAAAATTAGAACAGGGAAAGAATCTGGTGTGACTAGTCGCAATTTTCTCTTATCTTCGGTAAGAGAAAGTTGTGTTCTGTGCTTGTCACACCAGATTTTTTGTGCCGAGATAGTTTCCACCGATATATTATAATTCAAGATGTAAAATTTATAAACATCGGAAGATATTTATCTTTCCTATGAAGTATAAGAGTAAAGTGGTCTTTATATAATTTCAATGGCAAAATGAGACTACACATCTTAAAGAGACATCTAAAAAATAATTGATTTTTGAATTTTAATCAAAATCGTTGTAGCGAATTTTGAAAAAATCGAAAAAAACTGAAAAAGTGCATCAGTAAAGTACTAGTACTCTTTGGCCGATTTTGTTCAAAAGATTCGTGTTACGTCTCAAAGGGGTGCCTAGCTTAAATATAAAATTTCAATCTCATAGCTGTTTTTGTTTTTGAGATATTTTGTTGACAAACCTTGTTGTGAAAGCCACTTTTTTGGATTCATGGGACCTCAAAACGTGTATATCCATCAAAATCTCGACATCGAATTTTCGACATGAATCCAATATTTTCTCTCTCTATATAAGTATGTCTGTATATTGATAGCATATAACATAGGTACATACTCGTACCGGAAATATATTTAAAATTTGAAAATAATTGTAAGAGCCATTTTCGAGAACTAGTGAGCGTGAATTGGTCATTATTGAATAGTATAAGCTCCATTGGTTAGTGAGAATAAAACATAACTTCCAAGTTGTGAATAATATTTGATTGTGAGACAGACAGCTCTATGTATTAAGCATATTTAATTTGTTCATGAAATTTTTTTTAATTTAAATGCAAATTAAAAAAATTTGCAGGATTTAATTGGAATGAAAACAAACAATACCAACAATGGGTAATTAGAACAATGAATGTGAATTCATTGCATTTAAAATTCTGATTTTTAGATGTTGAAATTTTAAATTAATTTCATTCTTAAGCAATTGTTCTAAAACATTTAGGAAATTATTTTTTGTTTGAACATAATTTTTTTTAATACAGCTCATTTCATTCATATTTGTGAAATATTTTTGTAAAGATTATCGGTTGGTTAATATAATTATATTAAGATTAGGAACCGACTGAATATTCAGTTTCGGCCAAAAAGTAGCCGAAACCTGAGAAAATTTTCCACCCGGTGGAAAAGGGGCAGAAAAAATTTAGCCTCCCTAAAAAAGAGGTAAAATGTTTTTCACACGGCCGGAAAACAATTTTTCTGCATGGCGAAAAACTTTGGTTCGGCAAAAGGGGAAATGTTCCACGAGGCGGCAAAAATTTCATGGCTGCGGGGAGGGAAAAAATGAGGTTTCATTAAAAAAAATTTTTGAGTTAAGGCCCCCACCCCCGAAAAAATGTCTATATACGCCCCTGATCGAAAATACAAGTTTCGGTTACGGTTTCGGCTGAAAATCTTGTTTCGGTCGGACCCTAATTAAGGTATTAACTAGCCGCGCCGCCCCGCCTTCGGCGGGGTTCGCGTCTAGCCAGGGGGCTACGCCCCCCAGACCCCAGCCAGCTGGCTCGGGCCCGCCTGCGGTGGGACCCTTTTCTTAATTATGAAAAGAAAATTATTATTATTTTTTCCTTTATTTTTTATTTTAAAACAACATTCACACTTTTTTCTCATTCACACTCACACTCACACACACATTCACACAGTCTTTTCGGCAACTCAGGCCATTTAAGACTTTGACGATAACCGTTGTAGAGAATATATCTATTGAGGGGTCAGGCATTCTATTTAAGCCATCTGGTATCCAATATGGCTTAAATAAAATCATCGGACTGCCTGGGTCCGACCCGCGACGTTTGGTATAGGAGGTAGGCGCGCTACCTACTACGCCAAACCCGGGGCAAGAAAATTATTATTACTACGTATTCCAATCCAGTGCCTGCTTGAAGATTTGTTTACATTCATAGAATACATAAATGCAAAGAATACATAAATATTTCTCTATACATTTCCTATGGGAGAAATCGTAACTTCAAGAATTAATAACTCAAAAAGTTATAGGAATTTCGGAACCCAAGTATTTTTCCGTGACTCTCCATAACGTCCTCTATAAGACTGCGAAATTTCGTTCCAAAATTCCAACGGGAAGTTGGTCAAACAGAGCGTGACAGACGGACAGATAGACAGACAGACAGACGGACACTCCGCAATTATTATATAAGTTCTGTAAACGATATGCCTATGATTGAATTATATTATATAATTTACACATATTAAACACCCAACTGTTCTGAGGATGATCCCAACCGGGATCGAAACGTCAACATGATGGGAATAAAGATAATGAAATACAACTAGTTGCGAATTTTCTTCTTCTTTTCACCTATTCCTGAATGAACTACCAGCTATAAGACCCTCGAATCTACTAATTTTAAATAGCTTTAATTAAAATAAAATTTGAGGTCGATAGCTTCAAAATTGTGGCCGAAACCTCTCAAAAAACAGCACCTCGAGACGCGCAATTAGTATAAATGAAATTTGAAAAATTAAAAACACTTAACAAGGGCCACTACCCAAAAAAGTCGAGAGGAGCCATCAAATGCATGCCGCGCAACTAGTCAATAATAATTAATTGTAATTTCAATCACACACATTGATTAAAATTCAATTTTAATAATTAATTACAAGCTGAGTGGTGATTTCCTGAATGCAATTAACACTTTGTAATTACCCCCCCCTCCCCACCTGAGAGGTTTTACCAACAAAAAAAAATATCCTATTTCATTGTTTTCTTTTAATTATTCTCTGAAAAGAGGTGATTTAAGATTAGAGCAACTGTTAATTATCTATCTCTTTCTCTCTCTCTCTATTGGGTATTGATTTGTTAGTTTTTTTTCAAGGATTTTACTCATTTTACCCGATTGGCATTGATCAGGTGACAAATGAGTTAAGATCCTGGATTGCGCCACCCCCCCCCCCCCCGCGCGGAAAAGATTAAAGCTCACCTAACACACTAATTAATTCAAAGAATATAATCAGAGCAATATTATTTAATGATAATTACAATTATTACAAAGCGACCAGATTTTAACATTTCGTTTTAAAATTCCTACAGTGTATGAAGATATTCAGAAGAACAGACAAACGAAATTTTTGATTTTGAAATTAAAAAGAATTTTTTTATTACCACCCCAATTGTTCTGTATTTCATTGGAAAGGGCATCTAAAAAACTGTAGAATGACACCTCATTCATCTCTCTATCTCACCTCTAAGAGATTTTAGAGCAATTTAAATAGGATAGGTCGATTTTTTGACAACTTTAACACGCCATATTTCTTAAACGAATTGAGATATCAAATTGAAATTGGGGCTTTTTCTTAGTCTCTATTGACTCTACCTATGACCCAAATTTCATAGAAATCTGAGATGGTGAGGTTAAAAAGTGTATCGATTTGACGTGGAATGACTCTTTGTTTCGTAGCACTTAATTTGATATTATTCCTGATAATGAAGATGAGGATCAGTGCGATTTCGAAAAGACCACAAAATAAATAATATTAAGTCGATTTCATTTATTATAACTTAGATTTACGGTTTCCATGTTATTATTCAGGAATTAATTGATGAGAAAATTTTGTAATCACTTTGTATTTAATTTTAAAATATGTATACTATTTAAAATTGATTAATGTAATTTTGATAAAAAGTTTCTATGCTACTAGTATTAAATATAACCATAAAAGAACTTTAATAATAACTCCGTTGTAATTTTTGAATTATAAACCTAAAATTATTTTATTAATATAAATAGTGCATAGATTAATTTGCAATCATGTGTCAAGAGACTTGGAAGCATTTTTACAAATATAATTGGACTTTGAGAATTTTGCAATAATAATTTTTTATATTTTATTGTTTTTCTCTAAATTAGTCGTATTTTTAGAGATAATTTATGAATATCTGCCATAATTACAGTATTTACTTGCACAATTGACCAAAAAAAAAAATGATATTTAATCTAATCAAAAGAATTTAAATCAGGAAAACTTTAATGCTAATTTTCTCAAATATTGGTACCTGGCGCTTGACACACAATTGTATAACAGGGTCCATATATGATATGAAGATATGAACCACATATTCCTATCGTGTGTGTTAATTATAGTGACATTATTGACGATTTTTAGGCCAATCAGAAAGTGGAACAAATATACAGAACTGTCAGTCAGTAACTAGACACGTATTAAAAATATTTAATAAGTGAAGAAAGTAATTTGTATTAGACAATCACCTTTTCTGGCTAAAAGGATAAATTTTCAATGCCAAAAATTTAGAAAAAAAAAAAAATATTAATCATATATCATAAAATGGAATTCTTTGGCATTTGGGCAGACCAATATATTTAAATTAATTAAAAGTCATTGATCTTTTTTTTTTAATTTCCATTAATTTAAAATTTAAATTGGATGGAAAAATATTTAGAATTCCAAGATTGTTTTTATTTGTTTACGTCAGACGTCAACAGGTTATTTCGGAAATAGATTTGATCTTTTTTTTTTTTTTATTTATCATTTTGGCACAAATAAAAGATGGATCAAACCTGTTAAAACCGGTCAAATTAGAGAACATAGAACTTATACAATAAGTTGATTAGGAAATTTTCAAAATTCATAGATTAACACTCACTACCTGCAAACAAGTGAAAATTTTGTGAACAAAATATCTCAAGAACCAAAAGAGCTAGGAGGTTGAAATTTTATACTTAAATTTTGTACCCTCCTGGACAGTGAAAATAAGCTTTTAAACATAATCGGCTAAAGAGTACTAATACTTTACTGATGTACTTTTTCAGTTTTTTTCGATTTTCTCAAAATTTGCTACAACGGTTCTGATTAAAATTCAAAAATCAATTTTTTTTAGATGCTCTTTAAAATGTATATTCTTATTTTGTCATTGAAATCTTCTGAAGACCACTTTACTCTTGTACTCCATAGGAAAGGTAAGAGAAATGGTTGCCATGGTAACAAAATATAAATATTTTCACTTATAGATTTTTTTTTTTTTTTTAAAACATTCACACTTTTTCTCATTCACACTCACACTCACACACACTTCACACAGTCTTTTCGGCAGCTCAGGCCATATAAGACTTTAGACGATAACCGTTATTGATAAATATACATATAGGGGTCCAGGCATTCTTATTTAAGCCATTTGGATCCAATTGGCTTAAATAAAATCATCGGACTGCCTGGGGTCCGAACCCGCGACGTTTGGTATATGAGGTTAGCACGCCAACCTCTACGCCATGCCCCGAGGGCCCACTTATAAATACATCTTGAAAATCAAATGTACCGTACTGTCGGAAACTAAATACATGTCGACACAAAGAATCTGGTGTGACAAGCACAGAACACAACTTTCGATTACCGAAGGTAAGTGCTGTGCGCCAGTCACACCAGATTTTTTAACACAATTTATCTTACAAGTTAGTGATATGACAGTTGGATATTCTGATAGACTCTTGTGTGGAGCAAGGAATGCCAATAGCGAATAGGAATATCTTTAGCATCAATTAACATGTAACAATGTCATACACATGCCTGTTATTTTTTAATATTAAAATCATTGTTTAAAACAGAAAATGAACACACTTTAAATAGTTAATGTTAGTTGCCAAGTTCAGTTTGACAAGAATGTCAAAAGTGACTCAAATTATCCATAAGAATTGACACCAGACACAGGGATGCACCCAGTAGATCGAAAGTGACCAGAAGAAAAATGTGGGTCCCTGGTGCGGGCGTGTGTATCTCTCGATCATTTTGAATCATATTTACTCTGGCGTATTTTTTTTTAACACACACTTTTTTCCCATTTACACTCACACTCACACACACAGTCTTTTCGGCAACTTAGGCCATTTAAGACTTAAACGATACTCATAATTTATTAATATATATTTATTGGGGTCCAGGCATTCTTATTTAAGCCATTTGGTATCCAAATAAAATCACCGGACTGCCTGGGATCCGAACCCCCGACCCTTGGAATACAAGGCAGGCGCGCTACCAACTACACCAAGCCCGGGGACGTATTTTTTTTATTACCAGAATAAAATCACACTTCATGCATTATTTTTGACTGTATATATTTGATGGCAACAAATTAGTCTAATTTCATTCCTGGCTGTCATATATGAACCCTATTATGCATTAGTGTGTCAAGCGCCAAAAAAAATTAACTTAAGCACGGAATATTGTTTCAAATGCTTTAATTAATAGTATTTTTTATGAAATATGTAAATAAAAAAAAATTTATATTTAATGTTACTTGCACAATTGACAAAAAAAAAATTATATATAATCCAAAAAAAACTTTTAATGTTAATTTTCTCAAAACTCGGTAGCTGGCGCTTGACATACTAATGCATAACAGGGTCCATTTATAAATTATACAGTCATCACCTCACTTCTATTTTACTGCTATAAGTACCGAGGTACGTTCAACATGCAGATTCTTCGCGCTGCTGCTTCCGTAGTCCCAGACCAAATTTGAAAAGGCGTATTTCTTAATAAGCCATACTTATATTAATTGCGCAAAGGCGAGAATCGGCCGCAGGCGGGGCCCGAGCCAGATGGTCAAGGGGGGAGACACAAAGCTCGCCGAAGGCGAGCGGCATGGCTAGTTATTATTTAAATTTAATTTTTCCCTTCTTCTATATACGGATAGCTAACAAGATTAATTATATTTTTTAAACAAGGTATTAATAACAACTTTAAAGAACTTAAATGACTGTTATTTATATTTATATTCTTAGTTATTATAATAATCAGAAAAAGAAAGAGATCCAAGGAATTATATAATAGCTAGTAAGGCTTATATTCATTCACCTCTATACAAGAGTGAAAAAAAAAAACCTTTCGAAATATTTCTGTTATAATTATTTTTATTTTTTTTTTAATCATGTGATTAGAAAGAGAGAGTGAGCGGGGGAGGGGGGGGGCATTCTTAAATTGAATCCTTCTGGCAAGGATAATTTAATACTTGCGACGGCGCGCCGGCCTTGTTTTTTGGTCACCCAACACTTTCCAAAATTTAGACAAAAACTATCAATAAATAACGGCATTAAGTTCAAGGCTCAATGCTTTTAGGGTTTTTTTTTTTTTTAAAGGGTCATCCATTTAATTATTATTCTATTAAGGGGGGGGGAGAAAAAAATTGAAATTTTTTCTCCTTCTCAGAGAAAGAAAGGCTTTTGTTAATTTGTTCAGAAAGTGAAGCGAACAAGGGAAATTATTTTGTTTTTTTATGATTTAACGATGTGTTTCGGTGCACAATCATCAAAAAAAATTTCATTTTAGGGCCCAGGAAATATCGGTGACGTAGGCCCAGAATATAAAATTTAAGAAAAAAAAAAAATACATTTTTATAAAACATCTATATTTTCTCCTATCTATATACCTAGTAATTCGCTAATGCCCGTCTGTCTGTCTGCCCCTTCCGTTGGAATTTTGAAACGAAATTTTATATGCTCTAAGAGGACTTTCTTGGTAATAAAGGAAAATTATTTTCATCCCGAAATTCCTTTGAATTATTAAATTTTACGCCGGCCGTTCACGATCAGTCTCAACGTCCAAATGGAGCGATGTCACTCCAAAACCTGACCGTGAGTAGGGAAAACAGATGAATGTCGTGTAGTGAATGGATGACATCCATTTGGAGCGATCGTGAATGACCGGTTTTTCTCCCTCTAGGAAATATATAGTGAAATATTTATGTATTCATTGCTTTTGTGTATTCTATGAATGTAAACAAATCCTCAAGCAGACACTGATTGAAACGGCAGCAATAACCAATTATTTTCTTCTCATATATGGACCCTGTTAGGCATTAGTGTGTCAAGCGCCAGGTACCGAGTTTTGAGAAAATTAACATTAAAGTTTTTTGTTTCCATTGGATTCTATATAATTTTTTTTTGTCAATTGTGCAAGTAACATTAAATATAAATTTTTTAGGACATATTTCATAAATAAAATCTGGTGACTGGCGCACAGCACACAACTTTCTTACCTTCGGTAAACGAGTTGTGTACTGTGTTTGTCACACCAGATTTTTCGTGTCGAAATATATTTAGTCTCTGACAGTACGGTACATTTGAATTCAGATGTAAAATTTATAAGTATGGGAAAATATTTATATTTTTTGTTACTTTCTTGGTAATACAGGAAAATTATTTTCATCCCGAAATTCCTTTGAATTATTAATTCTTACGCCGGCCGTTCACGATCGCTCCATCCGTCCAAATGGAGCGATGCCACTCCAAAAACTGACCGTGAGTAGGGAAAAACAAATGAATGTCGTGTAGTGAATGGATGACATCCATTTGGAGCGATCGTGAATGGCCGGCTTTTTCTCCCTCTAGGAAATATATAGTGAAATATTTATGTATTCATTGCTTTTGTGTATTCTATGAATGTAAACAAATCCTCAAGCAGGCACTGGATTGGAATGGTAGCAATAACTAATTATTTTCTTCTCATATATGGACCCTGTTAGGCATTAGTGTGTCAAGCGCCAGGTACCTAGTTTTTGAGAAAATTAACATTAAAGTTTTTTGTTTTCATTGGATTATACATATATAATTTTTTTTGTCAATTGTGCAAGTAACATTAAATATAAATTTTTTTAGGACATATTTCATAAATAAAAAATACTATTAATTATAGCATTTGAAACAATATTCCGTGCTTAACTCAATTTTTAATTTTTTTTGGCGCTTGACACACTAATGCATAACAGGGCCCAGTTAAGAAAAGGTATGCCCTCGGCGTAGTTGGTAGCACGCCGGCCTTGTATACCAAGGGTCGCGGGTTCGGATCCCAGGCAATCCGATGATTTTATTTCAGCCATTTGGATACCAAATTGGCAGATTAGGGCAGGATTTTTTTGTAGATTCCATTACAAAACATCTTAAACTATATGCTCCATATCTCAGGTTCGTGGCTATGTTAGGTTCATAACATTTTTTTACTATTTGACAGAAAAAGTTTTTACAATTTCTATTCTTCTTTCAAATACATAATTAAATTTATTATATTAATTAA
The DNA here is from genome assembly GCA_023213315.1 of Euborellia annulipes. Classification (NCBI taxonomy): domain Eukaryota; kingdom Metazoa; phylum Arthropoda; class Insecta; order Dermaptera; family Anisolabididae; genus Euborellia; species Euborellia annulipes. Next base: position 6,862 of record JAKCPI010023906.1, on the reverse strand, counting down.
AATAAAACTACGATTACGTCACAAGGGTTTATACAAATCGCCTTCTGAGAATGCTGAGTGGCGAAAATGCAATTTTTGTGTTAAGCCTAGCAAACGATGTTAAAACGTCAGGCAAAGTGGCCAAAATATATTTCCATTCTTTGCTATTGATTCTGGCCTATTCATTTTTAAAGGGAAACTTTTATTTGATTGATCGCCTCAAATTTTTTCGCCCTTCTATCAGCAAGTCGCGTTACAGACATCAAAGGCCGTGACGATATAAGTCATGACGTCACAAGCCGTGGCGACAAAGATAGGAAAAATTGGTGCAGGTCGAGGGTCCGGTGGCCTGGTGCAATGGATAGCAAGCCTATGCCCCGGAAAGGCGGAGATCCTGGGTTCGATTCCCGGGGGCCATGGGATGTTTGGCCTCACCAATAAATAACACTTCTTCTGTCTTGTTGAAAAATAGGATAAATAAATAAATAAATATAAGTTTTATTTCCTTTGTGTAAATTACAGTTTACATATTAATATAATGCTTGTAATTTCTTCGTGTTGTCTCGCGGCTTCAGACGTTGTCTTTCATCCGGCGGCTTCTTAATTCTTCTTGGCCTTTTCTTTGTCTTTTCGATCATTTGATTTTGAAGGGAAAAATTTAAAAAAAACCCTTTGCTTATTTTATTATATAAAGTAACAAAAAAAAACAAAACAATTATATGGATAATTAGTGGAACAATGAATGAGATGGGGTGATAATTGGGTCCAATTAGATTTATTGCCAAGTCAAGGAAGGTTTTCAAATCCGGTAGAGTTGTCCAATCAGGGGGGTTTTCGTGCATAAGGCATTTCATCTTGAATCGGGTGTTAATTTTATCCAGATTTTCCATTACAGTATCAATTCCGAGACCGACATGTATAATGGATAGGGACACGAAAAAAGTATCGATACTTACTAGTATCGATACTTTTGTTTCGATACTAGTACTTTTTTACTCGATACTTTTCTTTCGATACTTTACTCATATGAGTACTTGATTGCCGGTATCGAATGAAAAGTACTCATTCAAATATCATTTTTTTTTTTAAGTTTATTCGGCATCTTAGGCCATATAGACAGACTTTAAACGTTATATAAATATTTTAATTGCGATTCTGCCAAAGAATATCTCATATTCTTTTTTCTCTTGATCTAAATAGCAAGTTGATATATAACAGATGGTCGATATTTGTAGGATAGACTTTATTCCATCATATTCCTTATAATTATTTATTAATAATGGAAATTTGATACTTTTTAATAAAAATTCTTTCATTTAATAACATTAAATTTCTAATTTAATTTTTTTTGTATTATTGCAAATTGTATTTGCTAAATTTAAAAGTGCTCAAATATTACATAGAAAGGCCAATATATAAACTAATAAAAATACTGGTCGACAAGGTTTTCTTCACAAGAAATCTGATTAGTGAATTTAGTACATTTTTTTATAGTGAATTCAGGTATGTAATTAGAATTTTTCCATCAGCCGTTTAGAGCTCTTTTTCTATTAAAATATTTTTCTATATGTATATCTCTAAAAGTGTGCCTGATGGGGAAAAACTGAAATGATATTTGAATTTATGAAAAATATTTCTAGAATCTCATATCTATATCTTTATTCTTGTGAAAGAAAAAAAGTTCATTTTTGTCGACCAGTGAAAATGGACAGACTTTTATTTTGGCGAAATCCATATTTTAGTTGAGAAAACCCCGTCCTCCTGGTGCTCATTACTTTGAGGAAAATGGCGCACCAGTATACCCCATTGATCTTCCGTTGGGCCCTTTGAACGACGTCAGGAGCCTAAGATGCCAAAAAACTTAAAAAAAGAGGAAAAATACTCATACTTTAAAAAATACTCGATACTTGGTGGTATCGATACTTTTCATCCGATACTTTTTGGTATCGATACTTTCCTTTCGATACGATACCTAGTACAAGTATCGATACTTTTCTTTCGATACCGTATCCCTAATAATGGAGTTATTTGTTCCGGGAGGGGGTTCAGCAATTAATCTTAGTGCTGAGAGGTTGGTTCTTGAGCAGTTTGTGTACCATGCTGGGGATGCATATAGCATTTTTGTTTTTATCATTGTCTGGAACAGTGTTATTTTGCTTTCAAGGGAGGAGGCTTCCCGGTCTAATGAGTGGCCATAGGCCTCTTATCGCCTGCCTCCCTCTGGTCCTTGCGTTCTTTAGATGTGCTGCCCAATTTGCTCTATTGAAAAATAGGAAAGTTGAAATTTAATATATATGACGAATTATAAAAAAATAATTGTAAGATTTAATTCAATATTTAAATTGATAAAATATAATTTTTAAAATAATTTCAAATGATTCAAATCTTCAATTGCTAAATAAATATTGTTCTCAGTTTTTAACATGCCTCTATTGATTTCCCATTTTCCAATTATTAAGTTAAGATTAAAAACGCGATTTTAATACCCTTATTGAATAATTTTCTGAAAATTTTCAGTTAAACGCCTACGATCCGAAAAAAAATTTCACTTGCATCGTGGTTTCATAAAACCATACAATGATTATTAAATGTAGTCCAAGGGCGGATACAAGGGGGGGGGGGGTAAAGGGGGTAATTACCCCCCCCCCCCCGAGATTCGAAAAAATACCTTTTTTTCGTAAAAAAAATTTATTTTTAATGTAAAATTTTTAAAATTAATACTTAAAAATTTGATGTGTATTTATGTTCTGGCAAACAATTACAGAATGCGCTTTTAAATTGCCGAAATTAAAAAAAAATAGTGTGCTGTGTGACGAGTCACACCAGATTAACCCCCCCCGAGAAACACCTCTGGATCCGCCCTTGATGTAGTCTATATGTTTATAAAACGCCTTTTCTCGAATTTCGGACTTTCGCCACTCAGCATTCTCAGCAGGCGATATCATCTCAAAGCTTTTTTAAAATTTAGACTGTCCTATTTAGTATGTTAATTAAATCGTTATAATTATTAAAGCGAAAAAATTCCAACAAAGAATCCAATTTGGGAGATTGGTGTCTTATTAAAGTTTCCATAAAAGGAGAATTTCTTTTTTGTTCACCAATAGATAAGCTAGTTAGTTGGCCGAGCCCCCCTGAGGCGCCCCCTTCACTGAAGTCGAGCCTCCATCGAAGGACAGACAGACAGACAGACTCCGCCTTGGGTTAATTAAAAAGGCAAAGACATTTGAGTTGCGAGGGGTCGAGCCCCCCCGGCAGCAGCAGCAACCGTTTCATTTATTATTATGCAATATCGAAATATAAAACGGTGTCGGGTGACGGTGGGAGGAGGCGACAAGTAGTTGATTATTAAATAATACTCATAAATTATTATATGCCAAAAAATATTTAAAAAAAAAAAAAATGGTGTGACTGGTACTGCACAGCACACAAAATGCTTCGGTAATTGAGTATTCTGTACTTGTCACACCAGATTTTTTGTGTCGACATATGGACCGTTTATTTTGAAAGTGGTGCAAGTCCATTTTCTATTGTTTCGAGAAAATGAAAGGTTAACATATCTGTTTATTAAAAAATCTATTTACCGACCAATTTTCAATTGTACAAAACATGGAAATTTTTAAAGAAATTTAAAACTAGCTAGTTATACATAGAAAATTTACATTAATTTAAGCATAAATTATGTGATATCTCATTTTTAAAAAAAAATGGACTTATACCACTTTCAAAATAAACGGTCCATATATTTAGTTTCCGCCGATTTATTAAAATTCAAGATGTAAAATTAATAAACTAGGCCTATTTGTTTATTTATATTTTGTTACCATGGCAACCATTTCTCCTATCTTTCCTTTCAAATACAAGAGTAATAATAATAATTTATTTTATAATCGTGTTTTTTTTTTTTTTTTTTTTTTTATTTAAAAAAAAACATTCACACCTTTTTCTCATTCACACTCACACTCACACACACATTCACACAGTCTTTTCGGCAACTCTGGTCATTTAAGACTTTAGACGATAAGCGTTGTAATTAATAAATGTATTTGGGGTTCAGGCATTTCTATTTAAGCCATCTGGTATCCAAATGGCTTAAATAAAATCTTCAGACTGCCTGGGTCCGAAGCCGCGACGTTTGGTATAGTAGGTAGGTACGCTACATACTACGCCAAACTCGGGGGCATAATCGTGTATAATTGATCGTTTAACAATAAATACTTTATAAATGTTATTATATATTATGTATCTTTTATAAAAGCATAAAAATATATAAATATAGGCTAGATATAGGCTATTAGGGGATCGTCTGTTAGACTAGCCTGCCATCTATTGCAAGAATGCTGAACTAATTTGACATTTGATTTTTAAATAAATCATCTAAGCTTATTTTAAAAATTTCTTAATTAATATGTGATTAATAATAACAATAAATTCATTTTTAAATTTAAAAAAAATTAAAGATTATTGGGACAGATTGTTTTTTTGTATTTGCTTGATAACAAAAAAATTAATTACGATAATTTTTTAATAAGTCATTAAAAAAATTATAGCTCGATGTCCCAATAATCTCTTATGAATTTAATTCATTTAAAAAAAAACCGCATTGAAAAATTCCTTATATTAGTCTAGTTTTTTTAAAAGTAAGTTTAGATGTCGGTCGTGAACCCCCCTTAAAACGAATTTTGAAAAAAAAAAATAAAAGAACTGAAAATGTACATCGGTAAAGTACTAGTACTCTTTGGCCTATTTTTGTTTAAAATCTTATTTTCACGCCTTAGAGGGGTGCCTAACTTTAATATAAAATTTCAACCTAATAGGTCAAAGAAAACAAAAAATAAAGAAAAATTTATTAAATGGATAATTAAAGGCAGGAGCAGTCAATAAAAAAGACTCTGTTTGCTGGTTCTAATCTCGGATTTAATTCTTCACTGATAAAAGAACAATGTATATGAAAAACCGAATCACTGACCAAGTCTGTGCAATTTTATATTATATCTAATCGTAAGAACAAAAAATTATTTACCTCATTGTTCCAATAAGGTTTTTATAATTTGTTATTTTATGTATACATTCTTAATATTATATGTATTTTTAGTAAGGACTGAGGGATGGCTCTTATAATAAAAGGACCGAAACGTCTCCGAGATTAGATTAGAACCAGCAAACAGAGTCTTTTTTATTGACTGCTCCTGCCTATAATTATCCATTCACATCACAATCACAACTTTGGAATAAATTTATTAAATAACGCGAATGTAGAGTATCTTTCAATTATGCCTAAAGCAAATTCTAATCTTCATAATGTGAATTATGATTAGACGATCTGTACACATACGTACATAATAGAGATGCTGCATGTCTGTCTGTCTGTCACTCGATTAAAATAAAACGTTTAGTAATATCTTTATATTTTCATCATTATGCATGATTATGTTCTCCATGTCCATAACTTAATATAATTTTTATAAGAACATGTTTGTCATATAATAAATCATAATAATAATAATAATAAATAAATAATAATAGTAGCAACGGTAACTAAATTCCTTAAGGCGTTTCTTTATTACAAACAATTTATGAGCAATATCATATTTCTATATTTTTTTTTTCATTCATTAAATAATTTCTAGTAGCCTAGATATATAAGTAGTAAAAAAAATATTTTTTACAAAACATGTTGCAAAACTATTCCAAACACAAGACTTAGTTCTCAAATCACTTCTTCCACATTTTGTGTTGATTTTATGCGGTAACGGAGTGGAGAGATTTTAAATTTACGTTTGGAAATTTTACTAAATTAAATTTTCAAAAAATACGCTCCAAATTTATTTAATTGCTAGCCGCGAAGAAAAAATTATTCGAAGTTGTGTTTGAAGAATTTAAAATTAAAATCAAAATTATCATTTTAACACTTTTTACTTTCTCAAAATATCTCAAGAACGAAAAGAGCTAGGAAGTTGAAATTTTATATTTAAATTAGGCACCTCCCTGGGACGTGACATGAACCTTTTGAACAAAATTGGCCAAAGAGTACTAGTACTTTACTGATGCACTTTTTCAGTTTTTTCCGATTTTCTCTAAATTCGCTCCAACGATTTTGTTTAAAATTCAAAAATCAATTATTTTTTAGATGCTCTTTAAAATGTATATTCTCATTTTGTCATTGAAATCTTCTGAAGACCACTTTACTCTTGTACTCCATAGAAAAAGCCATCAAAAAAATAATTGATTTTTGAATTTTAATCGAAATCGTTGGAGCGAATTTAGAGAAAATCGAAAAAAAAAACTGAAAAAGTGCATAAGTAAAGTACTAGTACTCTTTGGTCGATTTTGTTCAAAAGGTTCATGTCACGTCCCATGGGGATGCCTAACCTAAATATACAATTTCAACTTCCTAGCTCTTTTTGTTCTTGAGATATTTTGTTCACAGACACACAGACAAACAGACAGACCATGTCGCGAAAACCACTTTTTTTGAATTCAGGGGGACCTCAAAACGTGTATATCCGTCAAAATCTCGACATCGAATTTTGACATTAATCCAATACTTTCTCTCTATATATATATTACATATATACATAGGTAAGAGAGAAGTAAAAAGACATTTTTACAAATAAAAATACAGTATATAAAATATGGGGAATGACTTCTCCGAAACTTTCTCGTATATCCTTTTGGAATTACGTCTGGGTGTGTGTCACAAATTCATTTGTCTATAATTACATGTTTTTTAATGACACCTGTATGAATTTGTTTTGATTTTTCTTTCCAAAATTAACGAAAAATGTCTTTTTCTTCGTTGATTATTTCAAAAACTATTCAGTTTTCGGGAAAATGTCAAAGAATAATAACTTTTTAGAATTGAGTATTTTATCATAATATAACA
>JAKCPI010023905.1:0-15283 GCA_023213315.1 Euborellia annulipes | reverse complement strand
CCAACGGAACTATATATATCTCGACACAAAAATCTGGTATAGCACAGAACACAACTTTCGAATAGCAAAGGTAAGAGAAAATTGTGTGCTGTACGACCAGTCACATCAGATTTTTTCTAGGGTTATTCGTAAAAAAGGGTTCTATGAATATACAGTCGATTCTCAATAATTCAAAACTCGATAATCCGAATTTTAATAATTGATAATTCGAACTCTTCAGCTGTAAATTTCGGTAAATCGAAAAAATTTTATGTATTTAGATACGCTCGATAACTCGAAATCTTTCTCGTAACAAGGAGGAGAGAATGTTCTATTGTTCGAACTAAGCCAATTACCCTCTTTATAATTCCAATTTTTCCTAGCAATGATTACTCCTCATTTTTCACGTAATGTTTACCTTTTTTCAGCCCAGTTTAACTTCCCATTCCTCTTTACATATTTTCAAAAATATAATAAAAACTCTTAATAATTCGAATTTTTTTTATAGTCCCTTGAATTTCGAATTATTGAGAGTAGACTGTATATTAAATTCTCAACCTAAAATAACCTCCGTCTCTCTTGTCAAGTAAGGCACCACTCGTGGTCCTAAAGGATGGGCTTCATTTGAAGGATTAGTATTTTAATATTTTTTAAATAATCATATATGGGTGATTCTACGCTATTTGAATTTTATTGGTCAGTGGAAAAAATATATGTTAAAATAATTATATCATTGATACTGTTTTCTTAAATAATAAAGAATATCATGTTTTATTGGGGCCATTTAGTCAATTCACGATAACTGTTTCATTTTAGGAATTAATAGTTGAAAATAGTCATAAATGTCAGTATTCTGGGTGTCCCATTTCTAGTTATTTTACTAGTTTTGTTCGACATTCATTTATTTATTAATTTGACATAATATTTTTTACCATAATTATAAACATAAGTAAACCCCAAAACATAATTAATGAAAATACATTTTAAAAGTAATTGTTATTATAAAAAAAAATACTTGTTTTTACGTGACCTAAAAATGATGTCATCTATTCTGGAAAAATTAAAAGATAAAAATTTATCATAAAAACTGCCAAAGGATAACAATGGCCATGAATAACAGGCGTAGCAGTCTGAAGTAAGAAGCATGCTAACGGCGTTGAGCATAATTCAAATAATGAATAATATAGCTGAATTTGAATTGTCATAAAGTGTGTTTGGGCCAGTCGATGCAATATTTATTCTGGTAAGTAAATATCTTTATATTTTATCGTTACCTAACTCTACATATGTACAATGCAATGTTTATTGTATGTAAATGTCATGAATTACGTCGAAACTTTGGCAAGAAGGACGCGTATTGTTTTTTTTTTAACGTAATGTGTGGTTTTGTCATTAGTTTGGCTGTCATTATTCAGGCAAATTCAAGGGTTCGCATCCCGTCTAATGCGACAAAAATTTATTTCAATTGGATTTAGCTATCAATCCAATTGAAATAAATAGATACGGGGTCTAAATGGCATTCGATGCCAAAAAATGCAATAAAAAAAAACTCTTGTCAGGGAAAATACCCGCCCACGGGTAGGGACAAAATTTTGTTTCCTTAATATCTTATAGCTATAATAAGTATGTTTTTTTAATATTAATTCAGCTTTCATTATAAATAGTTAATTGTCTGTCACTTTCCTAGCTTAATTTTCACAATTCTGCCAATAGCGTCATTCTTCAGGTAACATATTTCTTCTGGTGCTAATAAAACTCAAAAAAATTAAAATATCTTCTGGCCTTTATCATTACAGATACGAAAATAATGTCAACTAAGGAAATCATGAATATTAAATTGAACAGAGTATATTTGGTTTCTGGACACAAAAAATCCAAATAACGTAGAATCACCCATATATATATTAATATTTGTGAATACATTAAAACATTCTTATTGATAAATTATAACGTTTAAAAGATATGGAACGTTTGATTCTTTAAAGAAAATTACTAATTATTTAAATAGATTAAAAAATTAATAATTACCTGAAATAGGTCATACATAAACATTTGTCCCATTTTATAAACAGGAATTGTAGCATAAATTGGACAATTTAGACCGCATTTGCCAACAAGATAAGGCAATGCTCCCAAGTGTAAAGGATCCGGGTAAGAAAGTAAGACTGCATCAATTTGGTGGACATATCTATAAAAATATAAATATAATAATAAAAAACAAATCAAAGTTCTAAAAAAACAATTAATATAAAATATATATAAGACCTTCGTAATTCTCTAATAAATTCAGAATCAAATTCTTCATCCCAGCCACAATCTAATAAAATACGAAAGTCGTCAACTTGGAGTATATAACAGGGTGGAGATTCATCCATAGCACCAGATATTGCATGAAGTTTTATAATTGAAGTCATTTTTGATGTTTAATTATAATTTCGTTATTAATTTTAAATGTGAATAATTATAAAGGAAAATAAAGGAATATGGTTCATATTAAAATACTTAAAATCCTTTGTTAACTATGCATTTTAGAAAATACACTATATATATTAATTAACTAATTCATTTATATTAATTTCAATAAAACTGATATAAATTATTTAAAAAATATAAACTTATTCTTTATCGTCCTAGATTTTTTGACAAATGAGAATTTGTAAGTTAGTTAATTGACAAATATGCCGGCTACTTCAGCGCCAAAATGGATGTTCAATGAAGCCCAGGGAGGTAGGGAGGGACATTGAGCTGAGAAGCGAGTCGACCGCCTACGTCACGGCTACGTCACGTCCGCCATCTTGGTGCGCACAAAACATTGAAATATCCATTGAACGCAATATAAAATTATATATAGTTTTAATAAAGATTTTCAATATTATACTGCCCCCTAAATAAATAAACGAATAAACGGACTATTTAAAATTATAGTTTCTTTATTTTTTTAGGTTTTTAGTCCACAAAAAAATTAAAATCAGAAAAAAAGTAAATATTCTTAAGAGCGCAAAAATTTCCTAATTAAGTGATATAAGCTATTTGAGATGTTTTTTTACTTATAAAAAGTGAATAATAATCTCTCCAAAATAGCAATTTTAAATAAATTACAAATAATAATTCATATTATACGGTGTCATTTATCATTGCTAAGGAGTTAAGGTGCGCGTTTCGAGGTGCACTCAAATTTTTTTTTTTTTTTAATTAAAGCTTTTTAAAATATCTACAACTTTTAGAAGCTCTTTTTTTTATTTTCAAGATTCAAGATTTTTTTAGATTAATCACATTAAATAAAATATAAGCGCACCTTAAATAAAATTTGAATATGGGAAATTGAAATATTCATCAATAAGTTGGATAATATAATAAACTGTTCAAATTTTATAAAATTTAGACAGTAACTTAATGACCATATCATTGGCCTTGGAAAAAATAAATATAACAAGATTTTCAGCCGAAACAGAAACTTGTATTTCATATACAAAAATTGGCCGAAACTTCTGTCGGTTCCTAATATTAAATATATATATTTTTATCTAAATTTGTATTGTATCATACTGATGATGGGAACAAACGTCCTCGAAGTTTCTGTAATTAAATAATTTAATAAAATTTAAATTCCAGTAGAAGACAGTCGTTTAATTGCTTTTAAAATTTCTATATATTTTTTTCTTTAATAATTCCTCACACTTATCAGCAAACTTACATGCCGCCAGAAATGTTTGGGATAATGGGAAAAAAATAGATTGTCAATTAAAAATTTTATAAAAATGTTTTTTAATTCGCTTTTATTTTACATAAGAAGAAGGAATTGTCTCAATGCTTCTTAATAAGAAAATTCAATTTCAAAATGTTCAGTGGCTCTAAAAATGACAATCAAATGTTTTTTGGATCTCCTAAAAAATAAACAAAAATGGAGTTAGGCACTTTGCTAATTAGAACGTTGATATAATGTATACTTACGAGGGAAAAGTTATTTTCCTTGAAATCTCCTCTATTTTTTGCATTTTACTTTTGCCTGGTTCATCGCTACGATTGGAACAACCATATGTCGAACAATTTGCTTCCTTTTGAAAAAAAAATCCTTTATATGAGAAAAAACTAAATAGAAATAAATAAATAATGATAAAAAACTACTTATTTGGTAGTAAAAAAATAAAAAAATAAAAGTTTTAACCTCAAAGAGAGTTGTCAATAAATTTTTTTTTGAGGGTTAATCTTTACAATAAAGTGCCAGCCCTCGCACTGACTGACTAGTTCACTCTTTAGACATTAGCTCAACATTCATGATTCTTTCGTTCTTCAATATATATTTTTACTTACTTTTTTGGGTTTTTTCTTTCTCCATTGTAATTTAGATGACAAAAACCTTGCGCATGACTGATTGAGATAAGTAAAGAAATTAATTAAATAGATTTGAAAATATAAAAAATAATTTTATCGAAAATTGTTTATTATTTTTTTTTTTAATAATAAATGATAAAGGAGCTAACTTCAGCTGATAATTGAAAAAAAAACAAAGAATAATTTTTTTTTAATCCGCCCCTGCTCAACATTCATTATACTTTCGTTCTTTTCCTTTAGGCGCGCTATTTGTTTTGTCACTAAGACCGAGAATTCCCTAGTTTTTTAAAATTTTTTTTAATCGAAGGAAAACGAAATGCAACCGAAAGACCGAAACAATTAGGTCGTGACCCCTGAAGTTGTTTTGTCACTAGTGTCGACTTCGGTTCGGTTTCGGTTTGGTTCGGCTCGTCTCAGTTCGGTTCGAAACCATCCAGTTAGAAGCTATTCGGCAGCCCTTAAAAATAAATTTTCGGGCCCGAAGGGCCCGAAAATTTTTTTTTAAAAGCTACCGAATCGCTTCTAACTGGATGGTTTTGAACCGAACTGAGCCGAGCCGAACCAAACCGAACCGAACCGAAGCCGAGAATTCCCTAGTTGTTTTGAATTTTTTTCTAAAAATAAAATAACCGAACTTAAAACCGAAGGTCTCGAGCCGCCTCCGGCGGCTCTCGGACAAGGGATCCCTGCAAGTTATTTAAAATATTATGGATGAATATTTTTTAATCTAAAACAGAACCGACCTTAATTAACCGAAGGTCTCGAGCCGCCTCCGGCGGCTCTCGGACAAGGGATCCCTGCAACTTCTTTAAAATATTCTGGATTGATATTTTTTATTTAAAACAGAACCTACTATTTACCAAAAGACACGGACCCCTGCAATTTGTTAAAAGAAAAAAAAATGATTCTTACCTTATTCTGACCTCTCCTCGGCATCATCCTTCTCTGCGGGAGGGTACACTTGCCGAATGCTCTCCAGAAATTCCCTCATAATGTCCTGGCTCCCTTCGTGATACCTAAACCACATATATTCGGCAAGATAGGTATCAAACTGGCCAGCACAGGTCCTACTTGGCATTCCTCTCTTAACAGAACTCCAGGTTCCCTCAATTGAGTGGAGCGTCTTACAGGCAGGGAGATGAATATTTATTTATATTCAATAATAGCTTGGAAGCCCAGGAGATTAATGTAAAAATGGTATCTTACAGGCGGGGGAGATGAATATTTATATTTATATATATATTATATTTATATTAAATGGCCGCTTATAAAAATGAAATAGTGAGAACGAATCATAAAAAGAAGAACGAAAGAATCACGAATGAATCACCTCAGCGCCCTCTAGGTGGCCTGGCACTTTATTGTAAAGATTAGCCAAACAGACCTTATATATTATATGATAAATAGTTGATACTATTAATTATTTTTTCATTAATTATTCGCTTGTTAATTCTTATACTTTTTACACAGGTTCCAATGCACAGGTTTAATGTTTTGTGCGCAGCAAGATGGCGGATAAGCTTCCTCACCCTCCCACTTCGGTAGACTATTACCTCGCCTATGTTCGCAGCTTATTGTCCCTCCCTACCTCCCTGATGAAGCCAAACATCAGAATCGAATTTATACTCTTTTGTTTTTTTTTTTCTGGTCTTAAATAAAACTTTTAAAATTTAATAAATGACCAGGAATGTAAATGACAGCTTTTTTAAAATAAATAAATTTTATAAATTATGATCATGAATTTTTCTATTAGTCTATGGTTGGTATCTCTGGGCGCTAAATGCGTTCAAATTCAAATCGTATTTGGAAGTAGACGCCTTTTTCTGTTCCCCTGTGTACATAATTTATTTTGTAATATAATTTTTTTTTTTTTTTTTTAATGGATAGTATTGTACATGGGCGTAGCCAAACATCTTGTTAGGGGGGGGGGGGGGCAACGCCTCGTTAGGGCGAGAGGGGGGGGGGGTTGCAATTAATATATACATAGATTATTAATTATTTATTTAGATAAAAAAAATTAAATTAATGTAATGGATTGTGGCGTTAAAAAAATTCCTTATGAGAAAAATATATATTTGTTTGTTTGTTTTTTAATTTTTAGGTCAAGCCAGGGGGGGGGGGGCAACGGCCACCCTGCCTCCCCCTGGCTACGCCCATGGTATTGTATATGTAATTAAAATCTAGTGTGACAGCACGGTGCACAACTTTCTCTTACCGAAATTAGGTCTCCATAATGTTCCCATAGTGGCTAGGGGAATATCGGTCACTTACAGCACCCCGCATGCCACAAGATGGCCAATTGTCGCCTGGAATCCAAAGTTTGGATATTACAACTAAGCTCCCCCTTAGTCAGGCAGCCTCCAGCGTATGCTGTTCCACCTTGGCTTGATAGTGCCCATTTTTGTTCCGCCCCGTGAGCCGATTTCTTCGCCGCCCCGGCGCGGCCGGCAGTTAAGCCCCCTCACTACGACAAGGTAAGGGCACCAGTAGAGGGGGTAGAAGATAATAACTTTCAAAATTAATTCTTCTCTCCTTGTCTTTTCATTCCGCGGTGCGTGGTCGGCATTTTTTAATGATTTTAAACAATCTTTTGATCAAAATGATTGATCGTGTATGGCCACCTTAAGACTGAATGTAAATTGAAGTAAAATAATTTATTTATTTGTTTATTACTTTTTGTTTCTAGCTCTATCCATTAAATGGAAGTTTCCTCCTGTTGGATATGCCCATTTGATTAACAAATTTTATACGTAGTATAATGGGTTGGTTAAAATTATTGTTTTGCTTAGAAAATCATCAGGTTTGTTCATAAACACTTCTATGAAATTGTCAATTTTCCACCGTTTTACTGCATTCTGCTGTTATATTCAGAGAAGAAAAAAAATTGATTTTATTTTTCAAAGTATTGTTCGTAATGTACATTTTGAATCATTCGAAATAAAGCCAAATAAATTACAACTTGTCTTTTAAATTACCCAAACTTCCCACACCAAAATCCAGCGGATCAGCAACGAGTGTCCCGGAACAACAGAGGCGACTTCCCAACAATAACATTTTTTACTACGAGATTATTCGTAATACAAATATTGGACTGCATCCACACTTTTTTATTTTATTACATTTTTTACCATATATATACGAGCCGAGCTGGACTCGCGTGCCGGTCACGCTAGTGTATGGCAGGGACGGATTAATGCAATTTTGACGGTGAAGGCTGTTTTTTTTTCTATTTAAGCCTCTCCCTTTTCGGCATCTATTTAGACCCCGTCCCTATTTATTTAAATGATTGGTATCCAATTCAATTTAAATAAATTTTTGTCGCCTGTAACGGGATGCGATTTTCCGTGGGGGCGGTTGGTTGGAAGATTCAATTTACAGGAAAGCATTTTAAGCTGAGCTTTAAGGGTCAATTATATTTATTTTAATTAATGATAAAAAAAACTGTAAATATTAATTTAAAAATCACTCTAATTTTGATTTAATCTAGCAAGAAAAAGCCTCTTGGATACTGAAAAAAACTTTATATTGTTGAATAATATTGAATAAATAGAAAAATATTCGATACTAATTAGTTTAAGTGATTTTGAGGTAAATATCAACATTTTTTTAATTAAAAGTATATAGTTATTTTAAATATTATCATCTTTGACAACCGATTTCTACTTTTGATTAAGCATTTTATCTCTTTTTTTACCCTGCCTTTGTTTTATAAATTCATCAATATTTCCTATTCCTTATTTAGAAAACAGAATGGTATTTTTAAAACTGGGTTATATTATTTGTAGATTTGTATAAAAATAGTTAAAATCGGTTATCATATATATATAAAAATCTTCGCATACATCCAGTCGCGAAAACCTTGCAAAACATATATATATATATATTATTTATTTTTAAAAAACTGTTGATTAGGCCAGTATATATATATATATAAGTAAAAATTATTTAGAATATGTGAGGTTTCACTAAGTTGAACCACTTTCACTCCAAAATACATATATATATATCAATTATGGAATAAAAAAAATGATTAAGATTAAATAAACCATCCACCATTTAAAAAAAAAAAATGCTTTGTTTTAAGTCAAATATATCGTCGTCCTCTATATAAATAAATAGAAAGATTATTAAGCTTAAAAACAAAGTAGTTTTTTATTTATTTCTTTTTAAATATATTTTTTTTACAAAATTTTAATATCAAGTGCTTTGGAGATAAATGTCTAGGATTCTTTCCACATCAAGTTGTTTATTATTGTGGATATGCGTTGATAAAAAAAAAAAATTGATTTAGACTTCGCATTGCTTGCTCTGAATTATTTTTTAACAATAAACACAAATTTAATTTAAATATACTTTTTCCGACTGACAAAAATAATTTTGCTCGGTCCAACAAGAGAACGAGTTCGAGATTTGGAAGGACATGGCTGATGACAGTTTGGACATAAGAGAACCCTTAAAATTTGAGCCAACAGCCAAGCCCTATGGTGTCTACCAGAACTATGATTTGGAAGCTCTCTCTACAGACCAACAAAGCTATACAAATCGAATTAAATTATACTTACTCAAGGATCAACATTGCTACATGGCCAAACATCCAGAGGTAGTCCTTCGAACCATCCTCGTCTCTTTCTTCTCTCCTTTTTTTCAACTTTTATATTCTGAAGAACTTGGTGTTAGAAAGTTAGAATAAAATGTTACTATAAAATAGAAAACAAAAATATCTCTCTTAGTTTTTGTAAATCTTTTGGCTTATAAAAGCAGATACAATATGTTTTACTTCTCATTGTAGGGGCACCAAAGTTCATCTTGCACACACAGTATTTTGCTTTCACGTCGGCCCTGATTATTAAGAATAATAGTATTTCTATAATTTATAGTATTGATAAATATATATATATATATATATATATATGGTTGGTGCCATTTGTAAACTTTTACTGAGCGAATGTTTATATAAAAAACCTAAATTCGTGCACAAATTTGCTGCTGAATTTTGTGAAGACACATATCGTGGTGAATCATTGAAAAAACGTGTTGACAGATATTTAGATATGCAAAGAAAATCTCATGAAAAAACAGAACACCTGTCCAAAAAGGTATTCATTATATTATATTTATTTATAAAACCTGGCTCATTGAAATTTCCAAATTTAATATTTTCATTATAATATAATACTTCAAGATTTATTTAATATTCTATACAGAAAACTTTGACTTTAGGTTTATCGAGAAGATGAGTTTGGAGAGGAAGAAGAGGTGAGATCTTATTCATCTGAAGATTCGAGAAGTAAGTAATTTTTCAAATCAAAGATATGTAGGCTTGATTACAGGTTACTGTTTTAAAGGTTTTTAATAATATTTGCAAAAAAGAGAAATATGACTTATTTAATTAGTTCCCAAAATTAAGAAAAAAGATAAGTTGAAGAGAAGTTGCTGTTGATGTTATGGAATGGAAAACAGCAAGTACAGATCAAAGTACAGCATCAAATAAAGAGAGCCCTTGGATGCCAAATGCCTAAAAGAAGATGTTTCGGACAAAATTTTATTTGTCCATCCTCAGTCCTTGTAGGCTTATAAACTAATTAGGCACAAAGTTGTCATTGTTGTTGTGGCACGAATTATCTTACAGACTATCACGAAACATTGACACTCGCCTGTTTTTATAAAAAAAATATACATGTGCACAAATAAAATTTTGTCAGAAACATCTCCCTTTCGGCATTTGGCATCCAAGGGCTCTTTTTATTTGCTGCGCTTGTACTTGCCCTTTTCCATTCCTTAAGAAAAAAGACAGCCAATAGTAGAGAATGTGAATTTAGCAGTTTCTCCATAGCAATTTCTAAATTTCTCCCTTCCAATTTGCTTTTGATTTTCTCTTCCCACTCAACTCTTTATACATATTAACCATATTCATCAAAATGTCTAGATAAAGCAAGATATCAATTCGCAATGGAAGTGCAAAAGATGCGATCATTTTTGCGCACTTTTCCACCAAAAGAACCTCCCTCAGGAATGCATCTTTCTCCGGAGTATTATGAGAAGCTTCAACGAATGCTGCTTGATTTAAGCAGAGTTCATCCAACGTAATATTATTTTTGTTTTTTTTATTTAAACAAATTATTATTAGAACTAATAACTTTGCTAATCAAAAGTTAATTTTCACTATAATAATTACGTTTAAATTTTGAATAAAGGTATAAATATACTAAAGAGGACGAATATCAATTCACCTATGAGCATGTGTGTAAACTTCTTGGAATGGATCTTCGCCAATTGGGCTTTGTCTTTGAAGAGTCTGATATAATCTTAGAACCTTCGGGTCCATGTGGAGTCTGCAAGATAGACGAGGTAGTGCAATAAACAAATACTTAAAACAAAGTTTATTTTGAAATAAGTAAAAGGAGGTTATGCTAGACAACGTAAATTTATTCTTAAAAGTAGATGCGAAGCTAAGAGAATAAAAAATTTTTTAAAATTCTTTTGGTCGACGTTTCGTACGCGGGAAGAGCTATGCACGATTAATGATATATATATATGATATATATATCATTAATCTGTTCTCTATGCGTTGTTTTTTTTTCTATTTCTTTCAATATTGTATAAATATTCTGTATATCACACGGTCGGCGGCAGGGCCGGAACTAGGGGGGTCAAAATTTAATTTGCCGCCCCCTTCTTTAAAAAAAATTAAAATAATTTTTTTTTTTTTTTAAATTTTTTTTTTTAAATTTCCCCCCCGGGCCCCCCCCCCCCCCCCCCCCCCCCCCCCCCCCCCCCCCCCGGCGGGGGGCCCCCTTTCTCCCAGGGCCCCCCCACAAACAAAACCCCCCCCCCCCCCCTCCTTTTAAAAGAAAATTAAAATTTTTTTGTAGGGAAAAAAATCTTAATATTAAAAATTGGGATATATATATATATATATATATTAATATACTGTATATATTAAAATTTTAAATTAAGAATAAATCATTTTCAGGAAGGGGGAGAGAAGAAGAAGAAGAATTAGGAGAGGAAGAAGAATCTCAAATATTTGAAAAGAAAAAAGTTTCGAAATGTCACTTATGTTTCAATTGCATCGACGCTGAATCACCAGGATTCGAGCATGGCCTCTGTGCGCAATGCTGGTTCTGGCATCATGCTAAAGAAGAGGTTTTCTACTTCTTTATTTTCAATTAATATAAAAATTACCAAACACTCTTGCGCTCTTTCCCTCAAGAGGCCTTTTCCAACTGGAAAGCGCGCAAGTGTAAAGACCTCTAAAGTGTGCTTGAAACAATTTTGAGGACAAAATGAGAATATAGGCTACATTTTAAAAAGCATCTAAAAAATAATTGTTTTATGAATTTTAATCAAAATCGTTTGAGAAAATCGAAAAAATTAAAAAAGTATAATCTCGTGTAAAGCAGTGAGGGACAATATTAAGTCCCACCCATGCGTTTTGTACTTGAGATTATTTCATTGTTTTTAAAAAAAATGTTATATATTTTTTAATGGAAACTTTCATGGTTCAAACTTAGAAAATTTCCAATAAATATTTTCATTTTCTTTTAAAAAACAATGCAATAATCACAAGTAGAAAACGCATGGGCGGGACTTAATATTGTCCCTCACTGTACAAGCACTTTTTGGCCGATTTTATTTAAAAATTTATTTTCGGGTGCAGCCTCATAGCTCATTTCTTTCTTGCTTTATTTTGAACACACAGATCGTTTTGCGCAACCAATTTTTTTGATTCTGGGGACCTCAAAAAAGGTGTATATCCATAAAAATCTCATTTTTGACATGAATTCAATACTTTAAGTAGGGGAAAGTAAAAATAATGTGTATATTTTCTGTTTTGTTTGTAGGTGCCTCCAGAAGAAGAGGAAACTCGAGTAAGAAGAAAGGAACTAGGCATCGATGAAATTCCCCTCTCGCCTTGTGACTCGTGCGCTTCTTGTCTTTTAGCTGAGAAAACTTTTCTAGAGAAAGAAGAAGAAGTTATAGAAGTAGAAGAAGAAACAAAAGATATTACTAAAAAAGAAAAAGTACCTGCGGCCATAGTTAAAAAACGAGTTACAGATGAAGAAAAGAAGGAGAAGAAGGAATCGAAAAAATCTGTAGAAATAAAAAAGAGGCCAGAAAAGAAAGAATTTATTAAACATGATCGAAGGCCAAAGATGGAACTTGCTGAGATGATTAGTTTATGGATTAAGAAATGGGAAAAATTTTTAGCAGAAATTGAAAAAGCTAGAGCCCAAGGAATAATTGGAGAGGAAAGTTTCCTTAATCTTCGCTATTTTGGAAAACGACATTTAGGAGGAGAAGAGGAATCTGAAGACGAATCAGAAGAAAAAGAATTAGTTAAAAGTTCTGATGATATATTACAAAAAATGTCTAAAGAAAGCGTTGAATCAGTGAAAATTGAATCGCCAGATGTTATGGGTTCATTTGAAGGCGAGGAAGAAACCGATAGATTGTCTGAAGTAAGTAAACAATAAAAAGTCATTTTTTTAAACGATCATAGCCGATAGAGTAACTTAAAAAGAGTGGAAAGAGCGACTTTTCATTCGATTATGTATATTGTTATTGAGCCTACAATTCGCCTAATTTTATTCAAGAAAAATACAAGAGAAACGAAAAATAAGAAAGTGAGACAGAAATGTTAAAATTATAAATAGCTATGTAAATTTGTAATCTATTTCTATCTCAGCATTTTACAAAATTTTGGACATTTCGGTTTTTAAAATTAGGGTAGGTTTACTGTGGTTACAGTCAAGTTCACAATCAAACTAAGAAAATTATAAGGAAAGGTTACATTTTTTGCGTCTGCCTTTCCGGTGCAAGGGCGGATCCAGAGGTGTTTCTCGGGGAGGGGGGGGGGGGGGTAATCTGTAAAAAATTTTGTTTTTCGCGGAACCAAAAATTTTTTCATGTGAAACAATATTTTACCTTTTTTTTAGAGACCCAAAATTTTTCCCGCCCGCGGAACCAAAAATTTTTTTATGTCCCGTTCGCGGAACCAGAAATTTTTTCGTGTGCCGTTCGCGGAACCAAAAATTTTTTCGTGTGCCGTTCGCGGAACCAAAAATTTTTCATGCTCCGTTCGCAGTTTTTTAAATTTTTCCCGTTTTTCAAACCTCGGGGGGGGGGGGGGTAATTACCCCTTTACCCCCCCCCCCCCATGTATCCGCCCTTGTTCCGGTTTCGCGCGATTGCGTCAGAATTAATTGGCCAATTTGGTACAGTTTTTCCACTGTCCATTAACAAAAACTTTACCATATCTCTGCTTCCAAATTCGCGTTGGCGAGAGAATCGAATTGACTACTATTCAGAATTCGCTCATACTGCAACCACGTTCGTTGGCGAATAAATTTGAGCTCGTTAGAATCCGCCTCTAATGTATACCTTAGAAAATAAAAATTCTATATTATAATTTACTATTAAGTGCTATATCTTTATTCTTAAAATCATGAAAATTAATAGTGAATAGAAAAGCTAAAAAGATTTAATTTTTCTTGTCTAGATAATCTCGCCCTTTTCTGAGAGTTCGTCTGACGAAGAACCTATCGAAGTGAGAGCCATGAGACCAGCTGATCAGTTCCGGTGCAACAAATGTCAACAATGTAAAGAGGGTAAAATTTGTCTATCTGCTGAACAACAACAGGAACGTGAATATCGCATCCTGTTTGATGTACTGAACCGAAATAAACCAGTGAAGCCGAAATTCGGACCAACTTGTAGCCACCCATGTCCACCGAGAGCACCTACACCGCCAGGCTTTCTTAACTAAAATCTAATTCTCCCTTCTCTTAAATTTTCCTTGTAATTTAGATTAAAATTAAATAAAAAATAATAAATAAAAATTTATTATTAGTTCTTTTTTAAGGTGCGCGTCTCGGGGTGCTAATTTTGGGACTTTCCAGCGGCCACAATTTTGAAGCTATCGACCTCAATTTTTTTTTAAATTAAAGCTATTTAAAATATCTACAAATAATAGAAGCCCTTTTTTTGATTTTTTAAAAAATAATTTTTTTTTTTTTAGATTAATCGCATTAAATAAAAGATATTTTAAAAAAAGGAGCTCTATAAGTTGTAGATAATTAAATTAGTAATCATTGTGTTAAAGAATAATTAATTTTTTGCCTTTAATTAATTAGCTGGAAGCTCTAGAATGAAATGGAATAAGTCCCTTATATTCCTATGGGGAACACTAACGCCATCTCTTGCCGCCTCGAGTCAATCGTGTTTTAACGGTTTTTCGAGACGCGCACCTTAAGTAAGATTATTCAGCTAACAAAAAGAGCGGGATATTTTTAAAAGTATTTATATCAAAGAAAAAATGCATTTTATATGCTTGTAGTTTAATTAAAATTATAATAAAAGCAACACAATAGCTTCTATACTACAATTTTGACAAACTAAAAGCAGCAAAATAATTTTAAATATTTTTTAAATCTTAGTTTATGTTAATCTATACAAGTTGCATTTGCAATCTATATATTCTAAATTAGAAATAAGTCGTAGAAGTAGATTATTTGTCCCAAAAAGTTGAAAGAAGAGTGTAGAGAGAGAAAGAAAAACGAAATGCCTAAAAAATAATAAATTGCCAATCAATAGAGAAATAGTTTTTAATTTATATAATCATGAACGCACATAGAAAGAAGAAAAAGTCAAAAAGTATTTTTATTTTTTACAGCGCGGCCAGGATTTGCCCCTCTCTGGGAGGCGGAGGGTTTAAAGACATTTCGGCTGAGGAATCAACGATCTTGTTTGTGGGGGAGGGGGGTTCAGACAAATATAAAGGGCAGGTTCTGCCAAATGAAAAGCCTATCGATCCCGGAGACGTTTCGCGATATATTTAATGTCATCATCGGACTGATGATGAGACATTAAATATAATAATATAAAGGCTTTTCATTTGTTTGAACCTGCCCTTATTTAAATCAAGTATATTCACAGCTACCAAATTCCTATTCAAATATAAACATTTTGA
>JAKCPI010023903.1:0-56726 GCA_023213315.1 Euborellia annulipes | reverse complement strand
ATCAAAATAACAAAAGATTATTTGAATATTTACAAACAATATATAACTGATACATACAGTGTGAACTCAAATGACAAGAGCATTGAGTCATATTGCGGAGTTGTCAGTAGATGTGTATTATACATAAATTATTTTGCTCATAAAATACAAGGCAATGCAATCAGCTTATACGAAGCGCCAGGTTTAGAGATACAAAATTGTTTTTGTTAATGAGAGATTTTATTTATTACATTTGATATTATAGTAAATATTTTGTACAATGACCTCTTATAGAGGTCAGAGGTGATGATGGTATACCGAACTCATGTTTGTTTATTGAAAGGCGATAATCCAACCTAACCCAAGCAAATCCCTCCGAGCAAAAGTCAATGGCAATGAGTTGACACAAATTTGATATTCGAATTTTTTATATAAAAATATAAAATTATTAAAATTGTTTACAATTTTATTTTAATCAAAATCTATCTGAAAGACAACATTGCCACCAACTATAATTATATTCCAATAAAATAAATAAAAGGATTTTCGAGATGGTGATGGAGCAGATTATATACTTATTTAATTCACACACACAACTTGGCTCCCAGGCCATCAAGAAATGAAAAATATAAAAATTACTAAGCCCACACAATCAGTCTGGAAATTTATTGCCCGGTCCCCCAGTGCTTTGATGAAGCATTTCTCCGCAAATAAACGTTTCGTTGTTTATTCATCTGCAGGAGAATTTTCGGATTGTCTATGTCGAAATTGTGATTATTTTCTAAGGAATGTGAGCAGAGCGCCGTGCAAGTTTTTTTACACTTGATATTACTCCTATGACCCGCCATTCTTTGATTAATATGACACCCCGTTTGACCTACATATCCTCTAGTTGGTGATGGACAGTCTAAACATTTGATGAAATAAACGACATCAAATTTGTTATCGAAAGGGAAATTTGTCCTTGTTGTTAAATAAGTAAGATAAGCTCGTCTGTGATTTTAGGGCAGTCTGTGCTCCAAACTGTTTTAGTGTTCTTTGTATATTTCTGAGAGCCCAGGAACATGGCATAACGAAAAATACAATTGTTTATCTTGACCGGTTGATGGATCAACCGGTGTAGATGTTAAATTTTGCACTAACAGAATTATATTTTCGTTTGTACCGCTCGATTGCATAGTTAATGCAATGTGCAGGATACGAGTTGGAGATTGCCATGCTCCTGAAATCTATCAGATTTTTTGCACAAATTCCTTATCACCCAGCGTATATATACGCCTTAAAAAATAATTAAGGGTGTTCATTTTTATTTTTATTTTTATTTATTTATTTCATTTATATATAAAATGAACACCCTTATTATTTTTTAAGGCGTATATATACGCTGGGTGATAAGGAATTTGTGCAAAAAAATCTGATAGAGCTCAGGAAAGCGCCAATATCACTGTATCCTTCACTGGCTTCGAGGCACAGGCGTACAATACGCATAGTTCTGTTAGTCAGAATTAACACCTACCGATTCCGTCAACTCGTCAAAGATAAACAATTGTATTTTTCGTTATGCCACATGACTCTCAAAAAATATACAAAAAACACTAAAACAGTTTGGACACAGACTACTCGTAAGGACGAGCTTATCTTACGACTAACAACAGGACTCATTTCCCTTCGATGATAAATCGTTTATTTCATCAAATGTTTAGACTATCACATCAACTAAGGATATGTAGATCAAGCGAGGTGTCATATCGATAATGGCGGGTCACTAGGAGTAATATCGGAAGTGTAAAAAAGCTTGCGCGCTACAATGCACATTTCGTCACAGGAACAAAATCCTGCGAATGAATAACATTCAACGAAAACAGTTAGCTGCGGAAATGCTTAGCAAAGCACTGGAAGACCGGAGTCAATTTCAGGACTATTGATGGGACTTAAGTGACATTTATATTTCATTTCTTGATAGCCTGGGTGCAAGTTGTGATGTGATTTAAATAAGTATATAATCTGCTCCATCACCGTCTCGAAAATCCTTTTATTTGTTTTATTGAGATATAATTATAGTTGGTGGCAATGTTGTCTTCAGACAGTTTTTGATTAAAATAAATTGTAAACAATTTTAATAATTTTATATTTTTATATAAAAAATTCGATATCAAATTTGTGTCAACTATTGCCATTGACGCTCGGAGATTTGACTTGGGTTAGGTTGGATTATCGCTCAACTAAACAAACATGAGTTCGGTACCATCATGCCTCTGACCCTATAAGAGGTCATTGTACAAAATATTTACTATAATATCAAATGTAATAAATAAAATCTCTCATTAACAAAAACAATTTTGTATCTCAAACTTGGCGCTTGTCAAGCTGATTGCATTGCCTTGTATTTATACAAATAATTTATGTATAATACACATCTACTGACAACTCGCAATATGACTCAATGCTGTGTCATTTGAGTTCACACTGTATGTATCAGTTATATATTGTTTGTAAATATTCAAATAATCTTTTGTTATTTGATTTTTCTAACTCAACAATGCTTCAGCTCAAAATGGACTGATAGTTACATTCAAAACCGAATTTATCAATAGAGGAGTTTCATTTCGTGGAGACTAACTACCGGCTGCTGCTCTTTATCTTATTCAAAATTATTTAGTATATGTGAGCTTTCACTAAGTTGTAAATGAAAGAAATATTGAATTTCTAACTCGATATATTTAGGGCTATTATCCCATCTTCAGGAGTACATGTGGCTCAATTTTTTTTTTGCTTTGGTCACCCCTAATACAATTTTAGGTATCCCTGAATGAAAAAACAGTTATTTACGATATTCTATAGTTCTTTGGCTTACCAAAGAAAAAATTCAAGTACACTCCTATTGGTCGAAAAAAATGGACTTCAAATGAATTAAAAAGCTAGCCCTATCTACGAGAACCTTGTGTATCTTCTCTGAACATCTGATCACGGACACTAACTTTATTAAATATTATAAAAAAAAAAAAATATTTCTAGAATCTCATATCTTTCTTTATACTTGTAAAGAAAAAGAAGTCAATTTTTCGACAATAAATTGAATAACGCCGATCAAGGTCAAAAAAATAAATATGGGGAATGACTTCCCCGAGACTTTCTCGTATATTCTTTTGGAATTACGTTTGGGTGTGTGTGTGAGTGAACACGATTGCTTAAAAACCAAAGCAGCTAGATGGATGAAATTTGGTATATGCTCATTACACTAAAATTGTAGACTTCTATCAACTTTTGGAGTAAATACGTCACTTGGAAGTAGTACTTTACCTAATAAGTTTTTTCAGAAATTTCGAAATTTTCAATTTTTTTATCATATTGTGATAAATTACTCTATTTTAAAAAGTTTTTATTCTTTGACATTTTTTCAAAAAGTGTATAGATTTGTAGTTATCGAAGGTAATTATTAAAATAATTTTTTTTTAAATTTGTTGAGTATAAAAAAAATAACTTTTTTAAATTTAATAGCTTCTGAGAAAAGGCAGAAAAAATAGAGAAAATTCAGGTGAAGCAAGACTAAGAACTGCTGGACCTTGGATAGGTGACGCTGAGTGTTGAGTCTCTCACCTGCTGGAAGTCATTTTATTTAATTTCCCAAAAGTCAAATGATCTTATACCCCCCGCACACGATCAATAGTATTGTCAATATAGAAAAATATTGTCAATACTATTGATCGTGTGTGCGGGGCGTATTGAAGATTGAAGAAGTATATTGATGAAAATTTAAATTTTTTGATTTTCAAACATCAATATTCGAAAGTGGTGGGGATATTGACAATAATATTGATCGTGTGCGGATGTTTTTCAATAATTTGTTCAATACTCAGTTCAAATAGAAATTCACTCGAGGGAACATCATGCTCTTCTCATATTTTTAAGTGTGTCTGTGTTCAATTTTAAGCATGAAGAAATTGAGCTATGAGGCTGAAATTTTATATATAAGTTGAACACCCCCGGGACCTTGAAAATAAGCTTTTAATCAAAATCGGCCAAAGAGTACTAGTACTTTACTGATGTACTTTTTCAGTTTTTTTTCGATTTTCTCAAAATTCGCTCCAACGATTTTTTAAAAAATTGATAAATCAATTAATTTTTAGATTCTCTTTAAAATTTATATTCTCATTTTGTCATTGAAATCTCTTGTATTTCATAGGAAAGATAGGAGACAGGGGCGTATACAGAATTTTTTTCGGGGGGGGGGGGGGCCTGAACTCAAAAATTATTTTTTAAGAAACTAAATTTTTTTTCACACGAAATTTTTTGCGGAACATTTTTTCTTTTGCGGAACCAAAGTTTTCCAAAAATTTGTTGCGCTGATGTCTGTATATCCCTATATACGTATGTGTTTGGGAAATTTCACGGGGGGGCCCTCGCCCTCCCCTCTTATATTCGCCCCTGATAGGAGAAATGGTTCCCATGGTAACAAAATATAAATATTTTCCCATACTTATAATTTTACATCTTGAAATTTGAATGTATTCGAAAATTAAATATATGTCAACACAAAAAATCTGGTGTGACAAGCACAGAACACAACTTACGATTACCGAAGGTAAGAGAAAGTTGTGTGCTGTGCGACAGTCACACCAGATTTTTATTTATTTATATTGATTAATAAACCAGGGCCAACGTTTCGATCACATATGGGACCATCTTCAGGGCCAGGTTTATGTCTGAAAATATATAGTCTGTAATCCTCGCCAAGTTATATTGGGCATACAAAATTGTATGTAGCCTAATCATGATAATGCCTCAAATTTTATTATAATCATACCATGAACAGAGAGCGAATGACATAAAGAATTGTGTCCGGTCTCGACTAAAAATGCAAATGAAATGGAACTATTGACATAAATATTGATCAGTGTGAGGTCTATTATTATTGAATTGCATATTGACAATGGTATTGCCAATACTAGTATTGACAATACTATTGATCGTGTACGGGGAGAATTAGAGGCCGAAATATAAATTGAAAATACAATTAACTTTAACACCCGTCTCAGGAAGAAAAATAAATAAATTCCACCTCAATAATCAATCAAAAGTTATAATATATTTATTTCCTTTATTAAAATAATTTTTTCATATTCATTTTTACTTTCTCTTACCTATGTATATATGTAATATATATATATAGAGAGAAAGTATTGGATTCATGTCAAAAATTCGATATCGAGATTTTGATGGATCTTCACGTTTTGAGGTCCCCTGAATCCAAAAATGTGGTTTTCGCGACATGGTCTGTCTGTGTGTGTGTGTGTGTGTGTGTGTGTCTGTGTGTCTGTGAACAAAATATCTCAAGAACGAAAAGAGCCAGGAGGTTGAAATTTTATATTTAAGTTAGGCACCCACATGGGACGTGACACGAAGCTTTTGAACAAAATCGACCAAAAAGTACTAGCACTTTACTGATTCACTTTTTCAGTTTTTTTTCGATTTTCTCAAAATTTGCTCCAACGATTTTTTTATTAAAATTCAAAAATCAATTATTTTTTAGATTCTCTATAAAATGTATATTCTCATTTTGTGATTGAAATCTTCTGAAGACCACTTTACTCTTGTACTCCATAGAAAAGATAGGAGAAATGGTTGCCATGGTATCAAAATATAAATATTTTCCCATACTTATAAATTTTACATCTTGAATTCAATTGTACCCTACTGTCGGAAACTAAATACATGTCGACACAAAAAATCTGGTGTGACAAGCACAGTACACAACTTTCGATTACCGAAGGTAAGAGAAAGTTGTGTGCTGTGCGCCAGTCACACCAGATTTTTTAAAATTATTTTAATTTGTTTTTGTCTTCTAATTTGATGAATATAAAAAAAAAAAACAATTTTATTTTTATTTCTGTCTCTAATAGCTTCTGGGAAAAGATGACGTCACGCGCATTGTTTGGAATCCGGTTCATGTGCACCCAGTATATTTCGGCCTCTAAGATCATTTGACTTTTGGGAAATTAAATAAAATGGCTTCCAGCAGATGAGTGACTCAACACTCAGCGGGTCACCTATCCACGGTCCAGCAGTTCTTAGCCTTGCTTAACCCGAATTTTCTCAATTTTTTTCTGCCTTTTCTCAGAAGCTATTAAATTTAAAAAAGTTATTTTTTTTTTATACTCAACAAATTAAAAAAAATTATTTTAATAATTACCTTCGATAACTACAAATCTATAGTTTTTGAAAAAATGTCAAAGAATAAAAACTTTTTAAAATAGAGTAATTTATCACAATATGACAAAAAAATTGAAAATTTCGAAATTTCTGAAAAAACTTATTAGGTAAAGTACTACTTCCAAGTGACGTATTTACTCCAAAAGTTGATAGAAATCTACAATTTTAGTGTAATGAGCATATACCAAATTTCATCCATCTAGCTGCTTTGGTTTTTAAGCAATCGTGTTCACACACACACACACACACAGACATGAAAATGGTATTTTTGAACTCAGGGAGGTCTATAACGTGGAGAAACATCAAAATCTCCAAGTCGAATTTTTTTTACGATTACAATACTTTCTCTATACGAGAAAGTAAAAAAGTGTGAGTGTTAAAAAGAAAAAAACGAGGATGAACATCTATTTTTTTAAAGGTATTTTCCGCAACTTTGTTAGACTTTTACGATACTTATATATAATTACGATATATTCGGGCTCAGTCATATTTATTTAAGCCATTTGGTATCCAAATGATTTAAATAAATTAATCGGCCTGCCTGGAATCCGAACCTCTTAACTTTAAGATCATTATTATTTTTCATCACCTCTAACCTCTCGGCCATGGGGAGGGGGAACCTCTATTTAAAAATAATTATAGGCCTAAACTCTCTTTACTGGAAGGATTCACCTTGGCATTTTCAGACTTCAAAGAGTAGTCTAAATTTTTTGTGTGTTTTGTGTGGGCAAATCTCGCCACCTGGACTCGAACCAGGATTACCTTTATCCTAGGTTGCCGACCGAAATATTTTTTTTTAATTTATTTAATTAGGAAGGTTAAAGCTCACTAAGAAGGCCTGGTTCTCTTGTCGCATAAGACAAGATGTGATGCTGACTCCTAGCTCAAGAGGCAAGAACTCTACCGGTCCAGGGGGACGAGATCTATTTATTTAACAATTTTTGTTTTTATTTCCTGGTGGACCAAACGTCCTCCAGATCACCTGAATCGAACCCGGATCTCCATCCTATACTGGGCATCGGATTTCCTTAACCCTCTTCATCTCGACCGTTTTTAGAAATAACAACAATATTTGGATCAAGTCGCTAATATTTTGATGAATTTTTAAAACTTTTATTTATATTAATAGTAGGTCTATTTTCAACTTTTTAAGAACTTCTCTTGCCAACTTGCATCATCATATTTATGCATAATTAAGGATCATTCATTATGCCATCAAACATTAGTGAAGTGATTTTAGAAAGGCTTTTGTCTTAAAATGTAAAATAATGTTAATATTTTTTTTTTCTGATGAGAAACATGTTTCAAAATCAAATAATTAAATATTGTATATTTATATTTTGTATATTATATAAAATTAAGAAAAAAAAACATGCATGAATAATAAATATTATTAATTATATATTACAAGCTCTGCAGTTCGCCCTAGAAAGAGGGTATCCGTTAATACCATCGTTTACTTACGTTTTTTAACAGCTTTATTACTGTAGTAGCCTATTTACAGACTTTACTCGCTAAAATGACAACTACATAATAAACGTAGTAAATTTCAACTATCTAGGTGTTACACAAGGAAGGAAGCAGGTGCAGCCAAAATTAAAGCCTCCGATTTTGTTACAATTAATGAGACGTTTCGAGAAAACTTTATTTCCTCATCATCAGTCTTTCAAATTGTGTTTGTCCCGGAGTTGTTAAAAGGGCACAATACATTTATTATGTATTTTCTTTATGGGTGTGTTATTCATTGACTTGTTCAGTGTCAGTTAATTTTGGCTGCACCTGCTTCCTTCCTTGTGTATAAATCAACAGCCACGTACTTCATTGGTTATCTAGGTGTTACCTTGAACATTTTTCCAGCCAGCGAGATTCATCAAATATATTTATTTTAAAATAGTAAAAACCAATGTATTAAAAAATACATTATTTGTGCAATCAGAATAATAATAAATTATGTTTCAATTTTTCACCCCAAAAAATGTCTATAATGGGTCTAAATCTAATATTGAGAGCGAGTTTTGATGCATTTCCAAAGTGGCCGGCAAGATCATTTGGGTTGCCGACCCCTGGTTTAGGCCATGAGTTGTTTGTAAGTCGTCAATCAGTCACTTCTCTCTTTTTTTTTTCTCATTCACACTCACATGCACCCACACATTCACACAGTCTTTTCGGCAACATAGGCTTAACAAGCACTGAACTAAGGGTCTAAAGGGATGGATTTTATTATTTGATATATTTATGAGAAATCTCTTTGATTGAAGACAAAATATTTTGAAATTTTATTTCTAAAAGGATTGAATTTTTTATAGATAAATATGCAGTCTTTTATTCTTATAGTTAAATAAAGTTTCGAATAAAATTTTATAAAAGCATCAATCAATGAAATCAATCAATTTGGCAATTATTTCAGATGATGGGAGAGCATCAATTTGTTTTTTCTAATTCGATCTGCGCCCAGAGTGCAGCCAGGGAGCCTCGCTTCACTCTTGTCTAGGCTTTTATTCACGCGCAGATTCGCTTTTCAAAAAATCTCTCTATCTCTCTTATTTTTCGTTGGATTTGTGGAAAAATGCAAAACTGGTCTTTTCAATCAATTATAAAGCTATAGACATTTTTTTATTTAACTACGACCACATAAAATGGGGGTTTATTAATTGCCTTTTACATCTTCAAATTTTAACTGCCGCCTTCATTTTCTAATTATCCTAATTTATTGTTTTTTAATTAAATAAACACATTTAGGCCTTGATATTGATTGAATAACTTAGTATATCAAATATTCAAGCAAAAACAATGAAATTTTAGTCTCAAAACATTCTGAAAATGATTAAAAATCGATTTTCCAAATTTATTTTGATATATTAATTTTTACTTTCTCTTAAAATTCAAAAATCAATTATTTTTTTTCAAATATGAGATTAAAATTTTGAAAAATAACCATAGTTTATTTCAACCAGTCAACATTTAAAATGCAAGTTTGAAACTAAGGTGCTATGGAAAACTAAATATATCTGGACACAAAAAATCTGTATCTGTGGTATTTATTTAAAATTTTTATAACATTCGTTTATTTAATAAAAATTGGGAGTTCGGAGATTGCTAATAAAGAGAAATAAAAAAAAAAAAAAAAAAAAAAAAATCTGTTTGAAAATTTTATATACAGATAAAAGGGAAAATTTTAGGGAATATAGAACGATGATCCATTTTACTATCATTTGATTGGTTGAACGGATGGTTAGATTGAAGAAAAAATATATTCTTAATTATTCAATTTTAGTTGCATGTGAATATTCTCTAGGAAATTCTAAACTTATTACAAAAGATCCGATGCGAATTGGATGCGCCGTTTCCGAGTTATAGACATTTGATTTATCTAGATTTTATTCATTTCCAATGTTAATTATTTAGGGCTCTTAGTTTGGCCAAAGGAGGGGAGGGTCGTGGGCGCCAGGCTCCCCCTCCCCTCCGCTCTGATTGTCGCTGGGGAGAAAAGCGCGCGAGGCGCCTCCTCCCCCTTCCCCCCGTTTCTAAGAAATATTCTTTCTCTTTTTAAAAATAATAATTTAATAGCTTTTAAGTTAATTTTTTTTTTTTTGGACATTTGGAAGAATTATAAAAATTGAACGAGAAAAAAAAATTAATTGAGCAGTCAGAGCATATTGCCAAATAAATGATAGTTATATATTTAGTTAGATGTAAAATCTTTCAATTCTTCATCATCACATGGTTGTTATATTTATTTGAACACAAGCGATATTTCGATCTTGTATTACTGTAGGGTAGTCAGTGGCGTAGCGACAGAGGAGCGAGTGGAGCGGCGGCTCCAGGGCGGAGGGCAGGGTGGGGGCGCCGGGCACATATAATAAATAATACTTTTTATTTAATTTTTTTGTCAATATTTTGATCCTTTTGT
Organism: Euborellia annulipes; assembly: GCA_023213315.1. NCBI lineage: Eukaryota > Metazoa > Arthropoda > Insecta > Dermaptera > Anisolabididae > Euborellia > Euborellia annulipes. The sequence continues at coordinate 46,627 of JAKCPI010023903.1, read as the reverse complement.
AGAACAAAAAATTATTTGAATCCTTTAATCAATTAATTTTTGCTCTGTTGTTTTTTGATAGAAATCTATGCATTATGACTAGAGACCGGACAAAAAAGCATAAAAAACTTGAATAAAAAGTTGTTAAATAAGCATAAAAGTTGAAAAGAAGCATCTCATAAGCAATTTTTACTCATACTAATGGCGTATACAAATTTTTTTTAAATAAACTAAATTTATTCCACCCCGCCCTGCGAAAAATTTTGTTTTTGCGGAACCAAATTTTTTCACCCTGCGGAAAAAATTTTTTTACAGGGCTATATTTTTTCGAACTACGGGGTTTTTGGAAATTTTTTTTTTTGAGGAGGGCCACCCCCCCCCTCCTTATATACGTCCCTGGTGTATGCGTGTGTGAATGAGAAAAAGTGTGTTTTTTAATGAAAAAAAAAAAAAAAAAAAAAAAAAATTATAAATATTCGTAAAATAAATTCAAATAAGCCCGAAAGGGAAAAAAAGCATGAAAACTCAAAAAAAGCAAAAAAAGCATAAAAAATGCAATCTCAATGCACTTAGTTTTTCCTAATTCGTATAGAAATTAAATATCTAATGGTTGCTTATAAAATTGAGCAATAAGCATTTTGCTTAAAATCCGGTCTCTAATTATGACAAACGTTAGGATTCACGGCCAAAGATAAATAAATATATTATCCAGTTTTATTCAAATTTAATTTTAAAAGTAGACAAAATTAAATAAAAAAAAAAGATAATTAAACAAAACAAACAACAATAATTAAACAAAAATTAAATAAAAATATTGTTTTGTTGACTAAATATGATTTTTTTTTTTTTACCTTTAAAATTGGCCTAATAAATTTGAAAAAGCATTGAATTATTTAGTAGATTTTGTGGTTAAATTTTGGTATTATACACAGATTATATATGCTGAGCCCAGCGGCGTAACTAGCCTTTGAGGGCGGAGGGGGCAAAGCTCAACTAGGGCGCCGTTTTTTAAGTTGTAATATAATTTTAAAGAAATCTAACAATTTTTTGGACAATCTATCGAAAGAATATGATAAAATCACCGTCCCTGGGCTATATTTTAGATGCTCTAGGGCGCCTATGTCGGTATCGAGGGGCGCCGAAGGCTTGAAGCCAAGCGTCCCCCTTCGCCCCCACCTAGTTACGCTATTGGCTGAGCCTTCAGATGAAGATGAAGAAATCTGAGGAATTTTTTTATATGAAAAGTTTTTTTTAAATCATTTTAGTAATTTGAGATTTGCATTTTAGGTTTAATAAAAAAATCTCAAAAAATTATAATAATAATAAGCAAGGGATGAGGTGTTCGAGGGGGGAGGGGGGGGCGCCAGCAGTTGAGTCGCTCCATGGCGCCAAAATCCTTGCTACGCCACTGAGGGTAGTTAAATATCAAAGAGTAAAATTTAATTTAGATGAAATGATTTGAGTAGGCCTACTTCAAACAATTTTCACAAAATATTACTGATGTACTTTTTAAAAGGGCATCTAAATAGTTGCTTTATATGAAATTTAATCTAAAAATCTGGTGTGACTGGCGCACAGCACACAACTTTCTCTTACCTTCGGTAATCGAAAGTTGTGTTCTGTGCTTGTCACACCAGATTTTTTGTGTCGACATATATTTAGTTCCCGACAGTACGGAACATATGAATTCAGATGTAAAATTTATAAGTATGGGAAAATATTTATATTTTGTTACCATGGCAACCATTTCTCCTATCTTCCCTATGAAATACAAGAGTAAAGTGGTCTTCAGAAGATTTTAATTGCAAAATGAGAATATACATTTTAAAGAGCATCTAAAAAATAATTGATTTTTGAATTTAAAAAAAAAATCGTTGGAGCAAATTTTGAGAAAATCGAAAAAAACTGAAAAAGTACATCAGTAAAGTACTAGTACTCTTTGGCCGATTTTGATTAAAAGCTTATTTTTCCGGTCCCGGGAGATGTTTAACTTAAATATAAAATTTCAGCCTCATAGCTCAATCAATTCCTTCATGCTTAAAATTGAACACACACACACACACCCACCCACACACCCACACACCCACAGACAGACCATGTCGCGAAAACCACTTTTTTGGATTCAGGGGACCTCAAAACGTGAAGATCCATCAAAATCTCGACATCGAATTTTTGACATGAATCCAATACTTTCTCTCTATATATATATTACATATATACATAGGTAAGAGAAAGTAAAAAGTAAAAGATTTAAATTCGGTTAACATGGAAACCATTTCACCTATCTTTCCTATGAAGAACAAGAGTAAAGTGGTCTTCAGAAGATTCACCGGCAAAATGAGAATATACATTTTAAAGAGCATCTAAAAAATAATGAATTTATTAATTGAAAAAAAAAACATCGTTAGAGCGAATTTAGAGAAAATCAAAAAAAATACTGAAAAACTACATCTGTAAAGTACTAGTACTTTTTGGCTGATTTTGATTAAAAGCTTATTTCCACGCCTCAGGAGGGGTGTCTAACTTAAATATAAAATTTCACCCGCCCAGAGTGCAGCCAGGGAGCCTCGCTTCACTCTTGTCTAGGCTTTTCTTCACGCGCAGATTCGCTTTTCAAAAAATCTCTCTATCTCTCTTATTTTTCGTTGGATTTGTGGAAAAATGCAGAACTGGTCTTTTCAATCAATTATAAAGCTATAGACATTTTTTTATTTAACTACGACCACATAAAATGGGGGTTTATTAATTGCCTTTTACATCTTCAAATTTTAACTGCCTCTACTTCATTTTCTAATTATCCTAATTTATTGTTTTTTAATTAAATAAACACATTTAGGCCTAGATATTGATTGAATAACTTAGTATATAAAATATTCAAGCAAAAACAATGAAATTTTAGTCTCAAAACATTCTGAAAATGATTAAAAATCGATTTTCCAAATTTATTTTGACATATTAATTTTTACTTTCTCTTAAAATTCAAAAATCAATTATTTTTTTTCAAATATGAGATTAAAATTTTGAAAAATAACCATAGTTTATTTCAACCAGTCAACATTTAAAATGCAAGTTTGAAACTAAGGTGCTATGGAAAACTAAATATATCTGGACACAAAAAATCTGGTGTGGCAGCACGGTGCACAACTATCTCTTACCGAAAGGTAAGAGAAAGTTATGTCCTGTGCGCCAGTCACGCCAGATTTTTATAATTTATGTCTTTATTAAATAGCTAACTTCAAAAAACTCTTAATGCTGAAGAGAGTTTATTCCCTGGAGGTGGGTTTCTGCATTACACACTAACCATAGGTCAACTAGCTACCCAAACATCAAACAACCGGCCCTTAATGGGTATATTGACGCGAGAAAGTTAGTGTGATGTGCTTAACCACTAATTTATATAGCTTTTTGTTTATTATATTTCAAGATTAATTATTTTAAGAAAAGTAGATAGTAGAAGAAAATCTGATTGCATTTAATAAGTAAGTTTAATTAAATAATCTCTTGATTTTAATATCAACATATCTTGACATCGTTTTTATTTAACAGGGCATTCAAAACAACGAATCATTTATAGCAACAGTAAATAAAAAAGTAAAAATTCAATATATTTAAAAGAGTAGAAATAATATTCCCTAAAGAACGAGAATCATTTAAGATGCATTAATTTTTTTTCCCTTTGATTTATTGATCGACTAGAAAGAGAGGGAAACCTGCGAGTGCGAGTGAGAGAGAAAATCATCTATCTTGAGCACAAAACCGGTTTGCCGTCTGGGAGTCAAACAATCGAGTCTGCCTCCGTGATTCTTAGAAACAATTAAAAAAGCAATAAAAAAAAATATATAATTAATATTCCCCGAACTGAAAACATCGGCTCAATTGAAAAAAACAATATATGTTTGAATATAATAAAATGACTTCTTGATTTCAAACTTACATTTTATATTTTTACTTTCTCTTACCTTATAATGAAATATATATAGTCATTTGTAAACTTCTAAAGATAACACACATAGTGTCGAAATGCGTATTAAGTCAATAAAATGAATTGAAACAAATAACCTTGTGTATAATTTATATTACCTATTTAAATATATATAGAATAGAATAATGATTTTATTTTGGCTCTGAGGACTCTTCGTCCTCTCTTTGAGCCATTAAGATTAAGATACAATATATATTTTATAAATTTAAATAAATGTACATTTAATATAATAATTATAGAGAGAGAGAGAGTATTGGCGATTATGTCAAAAATTCGTTGACGAGATTTTGATGGATATACATGTTTTGTGTGTGTGTGTGGACATTTTTAACCATGAAGGAAATGAGCTAGGAGGTTGAAATTTTGTAATCAAGTTAGGCATCCCCCGAACTCGTGTAAATAAGCTTTGAAACAAAATCGGCCAAAGAGTACTAGTACTTTACTGATGCACTTTTTCAGTTTTTTTTTTTTTTTTTTTTTTTTTTTCGATTTTCTCAAAATTCGCTCCAACGATTTTTTTTTAAATTCATAAATCAATTATTTTTTAGATTCTATTTAAAATGTATATTCTCATTTTGTTATTGAAATCTTCTGAAGACCACTTTACTCTTGAAATTCATAGGAAAGATAGGAGAATTGGTTGCCATGGTAACAAAATATAAATATTTTCCCATACTTATAAATTTTACATCTCGTGCCTACCTTCTATACCGAACGTCGCGGGTTCGGACCCCAGGCAGTCCGATGATTTTATTTAAGCCATTTGGATGCCAAATGACTTAAATAGAAATGCCTGGACCCCAAATATATATATATTATTAATATAACGGTTATTGTCAAAGTCTTAAATGGCCTCAGTTGCCGAAAAGACTGTGTGAATGTGTGTGTGAATGAGAAAAAAGTGTGAATGTTTAAAAAAAAAAAAAAAAATTTACATCTTGAATTCTAATATATCGGCGGAAACTAAATACATGTCGACACAAAAAATCTGGTGTGACAAGCACAGAACACAACTTTCGATTATCGAAGGTAAGAGAAAGTTGTGAGCTGTCACACCAGATTTTTTAGATTAAAATTCATATAAATCAATTATTATTTAGATGCCCTTTTAAAAAGTATATCAGTAATATTTTGTGTTAATTGTTTGAAGTACACTTTGATGATGTAATTCAGTTTTTTTTTTGTCAACATCCAGTCACACCATATTTTTTTATTATATATAAAACTTTCTATAATCGTACAGTATAATTCACAATTTATTATTCTGATGCTCTTCACTCCGTTATGGTCGATTTTTAATTTGTCATCCGTTCATTTTAGATACATTTATTTAAACATGTTTTGATTTTATTCAAACTAATCATAATTAGAAATCTCCAAAAAAAAAGAGAGTCATTCAAAGATTTTCTTTTGTCTCGTGGCCCTTCAAAAATTTCACTAAAATTGTTTTCTGTCGCTTGTACTCAAATAATTTTAATTTTTCATCTGCCTTATAGAAGAGTAACTCTAAAGATTAATCTCATATTATAATTCTTTAGCACACTTGGGACTTAAGTTAGGAGTTCGCCCCCTCCAATGGAATCTCTACTCCCCCTACTAATTCATGCATAAATTAACTACCTGTTTCTATAAATTTCCCCGACAATTAAAAAATGGTAGCAGTTTAATTATGTTTATATTTTTATAGTCTTTGAGACTTGAATATTCCAAAATAAAGAGAAAGTAAAAAAAAAAAAAACGGCGGTAATTTTTTTTATTAAATGTTTATTTTAATATTATTACTGAATATAATTTTAATATAGTATGAAAATCTTAAGCAAATTAAATAATTCAATTAGAGAATAAAGATAAATAATAAACCTGTTTAGAAAAAGAAATATGAATATGCATATAAAGAGAGACTTTCTTTTTGGACATCACCAATTGTCTTTTACCTAATTTTCATTTATTAATTCATACATACGTACGTAAACCAGAAGAGAATTTCCCATCATTCTAAATAATTGAGTTGTTAGTAGGATTTTTATTTCTATTAACACAGAAGGAAGTTAATTATAATTTTGTATAATTGACAGGCGCGACAAAAAATACAAATTCTAATTTTCAAAATGTGTTGATATCTGTGACCGACAGTTATCGGACTTTAAACCATAAATTGAATCTACAGCCAATCCATTATAAGAATTTTAATGATCTATATCAGCGGTTCCCAACCCGTGGGCCGCGGGATGATTGCAACTGGGCCGCGGACTTCTAAGAAAAGATAAAAATATATATATTTATATAAAATTATACAGGGTGTCCCAGAACTCAAGGATAATCCGTGAACAGGAGATAGGTCAGTTAATGAGTGTTCAAATGAAAAAAATTTTTAAATAAAACGCTCTTAGTTTTCGAGTTAAGGACATTTTTTGAAAATCTGGAAAATCGCTACCTTTCCCTAAATATTTAAATGCTATGGCTACAAATTTTCATATTTCAATATTCTAATTTTATATAATTAGATATTACTTCATGTACCGGAAAAAAGATATAAGGGTGTGCAGCCGGGAGTCGAGCCACGGATCCACCGATTTGCTCAGTGTGCCCTTACCTTCGGGTACATGAAGTAATATCTAATTATATAAATTTCCGTTTCGCGGCTTACCTACGCGATATATATAATATCTTAAATATTATATATAGTTTCTTATTTATATTCTAATTTTAGTTTCGGAATCCTGAATAACACTTTTATCGGTCACTATTCAAAAAATAACCTTGAATAAAGAATTATATATATCATGTGTTGGTCCATGAGGTAATTATGAAAAACATATAACCAAGTATTTATTAATTTAAATAAGCGAAAAAATGTAGGTACCGCCGGGAGTTGCACCACGGATCTTGTCGATTTACGCTCAACATGCCCTACTGTTGGACCACAGTACGCACTCGCTTATTTAAATTATGATAGATCGCTGATTTCAGTCTACTAAATTAATAAATACTTGGTTATATGTTTTTCATAATTACCTCATGGACCAACACATGATATATATAATTCTTTATTTATTAATTGCATAATTGAGTTAATTTCTCAAAACGTCCATCTAGATCGCGCCTCAGCAGCGGAGAAATCTGAACGCTTGATTAGAGCGGCGTTTCTCTAGTAGACTGAAATCAGCGATCTATCATAATTTAAATAAGCGAGTGCGTACTGTGGTCCAACAGTAGGGAATGTTGAGCGTAAATCGACAAGATCCGTGGTGCAACTCCCGGCGGTACCTACATTTTTCGCTTATTTAAATTAATAAATACTTGGTTATATGTTTTTAATAACCTTGAATATTATACTTTTTGAAGAAAAAAATATTTTTGACGGGTATATGTGTTTTGATGAGCTAACTTTGTCTCTTGATATCTTATAAAAATATGTAATAAACAATAATGGCAAATTATGTAAAAAATTAACGCATTTAATCAAGATTCTAAAATGGTATAACACTTTGTGCTTTTTTCTTTTTTTTTTTTTTGAAATAATATTTGTATTTTTATGCGAAAAAAACGAATCTCCAAACATAATTCGTAATTGGAATGAAGGATAGAAGTTGTATTAAATTCAAGATATAAACATGGAAAAATATTTATATTTTGTTACTAAGGCAACCATTTCTCCTATCCTTCCTATGTATAAAGTGGTCCAAATTTTACATCTTGAATTCTAATATATTGGCGGAACTAAATATATGTCGACCCCTGGTGTGTTAAGTACAAAACACAACTTTCAATCGCCGATGGCTGTGCGACTAGTCACACCAGATTTTTTATATATAACCCATATCTTCCTATAAAAAAAATGCCTAAAATTTATTAATATTTTCCATCTAAAAATAAATAGTTTTATTTATGGAATATTTGCGCAAAAGAGTGAAATGAAAGTAGCCTGCATATTGAGATTTAAGATAAACCAAAAAAGGCAATTGCCGGAGGGAACTAAAGAAATTGGAGCACTTGAAATCTTAATTTAAAATTTTATTTTAATGTCTATAAAACTTAAAAAACAAAGTTTTAATGCATTATTGCTCTTTTACAATAGTAGGAAGAGAATCGCATGGATAGCAAACAAACGCTTTGTCTTTTAGCGCTTTATTTTAAAACTATACATAGGCAAGTAGAAAAAAAAACATGTTTATTATCCTTGTAAATAAAGCATCCAGTCAATAGAGTCTGGAGCCGGGGGGCCTGGCAACGGAGTAGAGCAATAGTCGTTGATGTTAGACAATGCCAAGCGCGGTGAAATCTGGGATGGGCGACCCCCAGAAATCCGCGTGTAGAACGTCCCCCGGTAGCCATCGGTATTATAAATTTAATAATATGTAAAATTAAAACCCTAATGGCCTCTGCAGCCGAAAAGGGGGAATTAAAAAAAAAAAAAATGGTGTCTGGTGCCCGTAGGCAAAATGAAAAGTTCCAAAGGGGACCCTCTTTTTGAATCGAGATTACCATGCAAAGCCCCATAGGGATTTAACATTAGGTCTATGGAAGGAAGAGTCTGAAAATGTATTTGAAAAATCTAAAATACTACATCAGTAAAGTGTACTTCAAACAATTTTCAGAGCAAAATTATAATATACATTTTAAAGATGATTTAAAAAATAATTGATTTATGAATTTTATTCGTTTAATCGTTAGAGCTAATTTTGTGAAAATCGAAAAAAAACTGAAAAATTACTTCAAAAAATACTAGTACTTTTTGACCGACTTTGTTCAAAAGCTTACTTTCACGCTTTAGGAGACTGCCTAACTTACTAATTATAAAATTTCAACCGCGTAGCTCATTTCCTTCAAGTTCAAAAATATGCACACAGACCCACTTTTTACTTTCTCGTACCCTATATATGAAATATATAGGAGAGAAAGTAATGCGATCATGTCAAAATTCGATGTCGAGATTTTGATGGATATACATGTTTTGAGGTCCCCTGAGTCCAAAAAAGTGGGTCCCCAAATTGGCTGTGTGTGTGTGTGTGTGTGTGTGTCTATGTGTCTGTGTGTGGGACCCATTTTTTTAGCATGAAGGAATTGAGCTACCATTGAAATTTTATATTTAACTTAGGTACCTTTGAAGAATCTCAAAATAAGCTTTTGAACAAAATCGCCAAAAAGTACTAGTACTTTACTGATGTACTTTTTCAGTTTTTTTCGATTTTCTCAAAATTCCCTCCAAGGATTTTTTTTAAAATTCATAAATGAACTATTTTTTAGATGCTCTTTAAAATGTATATTCTCATTTTGCCGTTGAAATCTTCTGAAGACCACTTTACTCTTGTTCTTCATAGGAAAGATAGAAATGGTTGCCATGGTAACGAATTTAAATCTTTTTCTTTTTATTAGATTAAAAATCAATTATTATTTAAATTCCCATTTTTTTTAAATTTATTTGTGTCTTTAATTGTTTCAAAGAAAACATATATGTCTCTCTCTCTCTCTCACTTGCAAACATTATCGTCTCTCTCTACTCTTTTAAATTCCCTTTCCACCTTATCTTCGCATAGGAACATGTTAATTTCCTATAGGGTTTGTATGTTAATTTCGATTCAAAAGGGGGTCCCCATTAGAACTTTTTAGGCATTTAAAATTTTTTTTCCAATTCTTATGAAATTTTGTATTTATTTACGATTCTATATTGTGTATAAAATGTCCAAATATGAGATTAAAATTTTGAAAAAAACCATAGTTTATTTGAAGCAGTCAACATTTAAAATGCAAGTTTGAAACTAAGGTGCTATCGGAAACTAAATATATCTCGACACAAAACTGGGTGACCAGCACGGCAACTTTCTACCGAAGGGAAGAGAAAGGTGGCTGCCCAGTCACACCAATTTTTGGACTCAAAACATATTTCCACGAAGACATCGAATTTATTTAATTTATTTTTTTATTTAGCAAAAACATTACATTCACTCAACAGAATATTTTCATTGCAGAGTGAACTGGGAACAAATAATTTTTCACAATTTGAAATAAAATTTTTACAATTCACAAAGAGATAAATGGGAGATCTCTCCATTATCCTCGTTCTCGCCCTGCCAACATGAAACAGAGATGCATAACTCAAGGAAACTGCTGGGACCCTGAAACCAATTTTAGCTAATAATTCGGGGGTATCCCAACAGTTTCCCAAAAGACAATTCAATCATTTGATTTTATCATCATCTCTCCTGTCAGAGAGACTTTTTAAAGAGAACATTTTTAGTAATTGGCAATAGTCCAGAGGGGCGCCAAACAGTCCAACTTCTCTATAGAAGAGAAATTTTAAAAATTTCTTCTGGACCCCTTCAACCATAATTTTCTGTGAACTATTGAAAGGGGACCATAGTAGTGGAACATATTCTAAATTAGACCTTACTAAAGAAAAATATAATTTTTTCAAAGTAGACACATTTACAAATCCTTTTGATAAACCCTAACATCTTATAGGCTTTATTTAAAATATTTTTCACATGCATATCGAAGGATAATTGAGAATCCAAAAGGACTCCTAAATCTTTAACACATTCCTAACGTTTCAATTCATTATTATTAAACATGTATTTAAAATTAATATTATTTTTTTTTTGAAAAGGTGATAAATTTATTACATGATCGCAAACTTTTGCTCTATATATTTCATATATAGGTAAGAGAAATTAAAAAGTAGATTTTTTGAAAAATATGTTCAATGACATTTTTTTTTCTCTTTCCCGAATAGATTCCATTATTTTCTCAAATACGTCACTTCATTTTAAAATCTTAATTGTTGAAAATCTCGTAAAAAAAGTGAAGGACCCGAGAGCGAGGGGAGGGAGTGAATGAGCGGAGGGGAGGGGAGCTGCGCTGCGCTCCCCTCCACCCGCCATCGCCTCCCCGCCCGCCCTGCGGTTTCAAGCACCGACGCTCTTCAGTCGCGCTTCGAACGTCCAATTAATCATACCTGCGTGTCTTAACCAACGGCCCCCGTACTTTATTCGTGTTTATCTTCTCTTTATGTGCTTTTATATCGCAGTGTTGTTGACATTCTCATCTACAGTGTCTATTTTCATTATTATTCACGGATATTCGGATATCATTCGTCTCCAGGATCACAAATATCTTTCATTTTCCAAGGTAAACACTAAAACAGTTAGTTTTGACCGTTAATTGATTCTAAAAGGTTAGTGGCAAGTTATAAAAAAATGTTTCCTTTAAAATTACAAGTAGTTATTTAATTTATAGTTCATTTTTTTAAGGATAAATGCCTAAATAACAATTTAAAATTATACATATGATATCTGATTTTATTAATAATTTTCCCAAAACTTTAAATATTATTTTAAAAACTATTCAAAATTCAACATCCAAAAAAAAAAAAAAAAAAACAGTTCCACTTCAAGTTGACAGATTTATTACAAAAGTTGTTGCATGTTTACAATTTTGATGTAAGAATCGCACAAAAATTGCATTTTTAAGTTATTGTCTTTATCGTATACATATCCAAAGATACTTTTTTTTAACTCATTGAATTATAAAACCTCGATAATTATTATCAAATATCTTGATTTTTTTTTGACAATCACAATCCCTTTTTTATGCATACGAGAAAGTAAAAAAAAAAACTTAATGGCCGAATAAAATCTCTTTTTTTTAAGGTAGGGGATGGTAGTAATAGAATAATTGGACCCTGTTACGCATTAGTGTGTCAAGCGCCAGCTACCGAGTTTTGAGAAAATTAACATTAAAATTTTTTGTTTTCGTTGGATTATATATAATTTTTTTATGTCAATTGTGCAGGTAACATTAAATATAAATTTTTTTAGGACATATTTCATAAAAAATACTATTAATTATAGCATTTGAAACAATATTCCGTGATTAACTCAATTTTGAATTTGTTGGCGATTGACACACTAATGCATAACAGGATTCAATTGATAATTAATTTCAATAAGAAGCAAATAAATTCTATTGAAATTCAGAACATATCGATATTATGTTTGATGCCACCCCTTAGAGCTTTTGTCTCTTCACTTTAACAAAATAATTGAAATGTTGCCCTCTGATTAGAATTTAATATTTAAACAATGAGAGTTGTGGTGTGCCAAATGAACAATCGTAGGAATTGGCAGTAAATAAAAATCAATTTTGCTGAGTATATTTCGAATGCATTAACAGCAAATAAAACTCACCAAAATCTTAGCGTTTTACCGATAATATTTAAAAATAAAAGTTACTTAGGGCAGAGAGCTCAACTGCCTCGCCTCGCTTAACTGAATGGATTCATAAGTAATTTTTATTTCTCCTGAGATTATTTTATTATTTTATTATCTGTAAGAAAAATCTCTTCAAGAGAAAATACCTGGATATTGATTATATAATATTAGATAATGAAAGTAGATCGAGTTTTGATTCATTATTTTATAAAACTTATTTATCTACGTCTACCTTTTGAAAAGTATCTAACTATAAACTAATTTCAGAGCAAGTATTCGCTTAGAAAATTTTATTAATTATATAAGAAAATAAAAAATTGTATATTGTCATGTCTTTCTTCTTTTGCGAGTTTCTTGTGGTTTTGGGTGTGTGGAGGGGGGGTGGGGGGGGGGGTACTCAGTGCGATAACACACGAATATTAGAGGAATTATGTTCACTCATTTTATTCTTTCTTGTATACGAATGCATGGAGGTATTTATATCTTTAAGAGATTTATGTTTTATTGCTTTATGAGAATCTAAAAATCAGCATTTTTGGAATTATTTTTCTCTTTGTTTGTGAATAGTAACTTTTTTTTTTTTTTTTTTTTTAAACATTCACACTTTTTCCCATTCACACTCCCACTCACACACACATTCACACAGCTTTTCGCAACCCAGGCCATTTAAGACTTTAGACGATAACCGTTATTGATAAATATACATATGGGGTCCAGGCATTTTTATTTAAGTCATTTGGTATCCAATCGGCTTAAATAAAATCATCGGACCGCCTGGGGTCCGAACCCGCGACGTTTGGTATACGAGGTTAGCACGCCAACCTCTACGCCATGGCCCGAGGGCATACGGTAACTTGAAAATACAACGAGTTAGATCGATGATATTTAAAAATTTAATATGTTTTTGTTGATACTAAAATTCTCTATCAACTTATGGAATGAATTCGTCTTTTTCCAAAAACTGAATATTTTTTTTTTTTTTATATAATTCCGTATTATTACGAGAAAGTCAAGTGGGGTTCCCTTTCCATTTATTTTTTAAATGGATAAATGACGGATTATACTCTTTTTCAAATGAAAATTAAATATTCAAATAGGAAGAATAAAATGAGCAAGCAGCTAATTATATTTCAATTTATTAAGAAATCAGGGCCGACGTTTCGGTCACACATGGGACCATCCTCAGGGCCAGGTAAATGTCTGAAAATACATATAATCCTCGCCAAGTTATATTGGGCATACACAATTGCATGTAGCTTAATCATGACAATGCCTCAAATTATGTTGTTACCATACCATGGACAGAAAGTGAATGACCTATTCCTATTTGATTATCAACACTCAGCTATATACCTCCTTCAAAAAAATTAAATATGTTTTACAGAATAACGATTCTAACAGGTAGAAATATATTTCCCCCTCTTTCGAAATATCATATATTATTTTCCTGACTGAATACTGTATGCTATTCCTGTCTTTAAAATATTACTCATTGATCGAGCTTTCTTCTACTATTAATATTGGGTTTTACAAATTGAAAATTTAGTTACAATAATTATTAAATGACTTCGATATTTTCTTTCCTCTATTAACATTCGATACTTAATTAATAGCTATAACGACCTTAAAAATAAATTAGTCTGACCATCACTTTTTGACATTAAAATATTTCGCAACTCTATTAAAGTAATTTTGATTTATATAATTACATTCACCTAAGTAGGCCTATATATTCTAATAATAGACTAAATCAAAATATTCAATTCCATACTTATAATTGGAAATACATTTTAATTAAAGAAAAAACAATTGAGGAACTAATCGCTCAATCGCTCAAGAGTTATTCAAATAAAAAGCTTAAAAGCGTAATGCTAATTTAGATTAGAATAGTTCTATGATTGACAAAAATTTTAAAGCTGTTAGTTAAGACAAATTTAATTTGATTTTTATTTAAGAAAAGAATTTTATTGTTCTTAAAAGATCTTGAGCAAAATTATTTAAATTTTTATTATAAAAGATCTCCTAAGAACAGTAAAATTCCATTCTTAAATAAAAAAAATAGTTTGAACTGCTCCTTTTCTCTAAGTTAACTTAATTCACTCATTTACCCCTTGCTGGATATAGAAAATAATTTCTTCCTGTCGTAAAATTAAATATATTCTTTCTTCTATCTCAAACTCGCGACCCTCGAGGCAATTTTGTATGGCTCTCTTATTCCAAATTCCAACATTTAATCTAAGGTTCTGTTACTGATTAGATTTTTAATTTTTTTTTTTTTTTGTACATCTAGTACAGTGATTCCCAACCTGGGGGCGATCGCCCCCAAGGGGCGATTTTGGTTATCAGGGGGGGCGATAAATAAGCGGGGGGCGATTGGGGGGCGATGAGTATTCAAAGGGAGAAAAATTATTAGTTTACTAAAATTTAAAAGAACAAAAATCAAAGAGAAAAACCTCCTATTTACAGGATGGTCAGGATAGAAGGGGACAAAATATTATCATAAAAATAAAATATCTGAAGAAAATTCCAATCTATAATTAACGCGCTTTTGTTTTCATTAAATAAAGATGACCGCAAAAAGATTCATCCATTTTTGTTATTTTCTTCATAATACTTTTCTTCAAAATAAAATTTTTTAAAATTTTTTTGGGTAGAGATAAAGAATAAAAATCTTGTCTACTACTCCTAGGGTCAGGAGTATTTTTCAAAATAAATTTTTGCCATTAATTATTGTATATTTTAGTTAGTAATTAATAATACAATTTATTTGAAAAATTTCAACGTTTCGGTCACTATTTCTCAGGTATTTTTGCAGCTGTTGTATTTATTCACTTTGAAAAGAAAACGTTATCTGAAGAATTTGATTCATTTTTTTTTAAATATGAAATAAATTTGTTAAAAATTTTAAATCATGTACGTAAATGCAGATGCAGATCACAGAATCCATGAATTTGAATTTGAACCATGTAAATTTATGTATGTACAGCAGGCATACCATTCTTTCCCAAACTGTGCTGTTCTCTTGGGGCGCCGTGAAAATTTTCCTTTACAAAATATTATATAAATTTTTTGCTCTTACAAGTTAGTCGAAAAATTAAATGAAAAGGGAGCGATAGGTCTTCGACAACCTCCAGAAAGGGGCAGGGCGATGGGCCAAAAAAGTTTGGGAACCACTGATCTAGTACTAGTCTCAAAGTTCTCAAAATTTTATCTTTTTATTTTTTTTAGGAAATTTTTCTCGTTCTAGTCTTCCTGTTTTAAAGTAACTGCCAGTCTGGTGTAGGAGGCATTAGAGAACAAGGTCCATATATAAGCCTATTTTCTCCTTATATTCAAAAATATATAGTTTTGGTTCGAGTCTTAAGAGGGAGGATGCTCGAACCTCCAAATCCTCCCTTTTTTTGGCAGAGGAAATGGAGGAATCGCTTGAAAAAAACGAAAAAATTGTTTAACCACGAAATCTGTAACCAAAATATCTTTGTAAATTTGGTTACAGAATTAATAATAATAATAATAAATTAGCGACAGACTAAAGTTTTAAAATATTTTTTTTCAACGCCCCCCCCCCCCTCCTCCTGACTAGGTGGTTAGAGGTGTTGACAAATGTCAATATTGATAAATTAAAAGCCAAGGGGACTGGGTTCGTACTCGAGACATTCCGATTAATATTTATTTAAATCATTTGGTGTAAATAAATGTACCTGAATAATTTGATATCCTATATTTATATAAGTTTATCTTTTAAAGTCTATAGGACTTCACATGCCAAAAAGCCTTTAAAAAAAGTAAAAAAAATCAATCATTTTTTATTAGGATTAAACAAAAATACAATCTGACGTAAATGCTCTTTTGTTGGACGATGGGGGTGACTTCCATTTGTAAGAGGAAGTAAAAATTATCACGCTACAATTTATCATTTTCCATTAAGATGAAAAAAAGTCTAATAATTTTGCGGATCCTTACCAGAGTCTTTAAATAATACACACTCCATAAATTTTATTTTATCTTTCACATTCCTTTCCCCTATTCATTTATTCATTCGAAACCGTGATTTTTTCGTCTGCGTTTATCCCCTGAGAGAAGACGCATATATAAACAAGCCTTTAAGCATAAGATGGACCCTATTCATATTTAATAGTATTACTGGTGACGTGACTGTACATACAGTATAAGCACTCGGTCCCAGGTGGAAGCACACCATTGCTCTTTGTTTTTTTATAGATCCTTGCATTCATTTTCTTTTCTAAGTAATTTGTCATCAAATAATACTTTGCGTTTGTCTAACGTATAATCGTAAAGACATTTAATACAAGAGTGATTACTATAATTCCATCTAATTAATTATCCATTACAAAAATTAGATTTTATTTCTTTTTTAGGGAATTCAATTCTTTTCAAGTTATTTTTAAGAGAAAAAAATACAGTAAAGTAGTTAGAAAATGCTTTTTTCACCCTAAAGTACCTAATCAGCGAATAGTGACTTAAAAGTACTTGCGGTTTTTTTTTTTTTTTGCGCGGTCGAATCCTCCATGTCCTGGAAGGTAGTCAATCCAAATAACCAGTTTGATAGGACTCTGAAGAAATTAATCGAAAAATTCATTAGTGAATTAATCATTTAAGGTTTTAATTTTCTCTTACCTCTATATATGTTAATATATAGAGAGTGAAAGTATTGGATTCATGTCAAAAATTCTATCTCTACATTTTGAGGTCCAAAAAAGTGGTTTTCGAAGTGGTTGTCTGTGTGCCTGTGTGTGTTCAATTTTAAGCATGAAGGAATTGAGCTACGAGGTTGAAATTTTATATTTAAGTTAGACACCTCCCTGGAGCGTGAAAAAAAGCTTTTAAACGGAATCAGCCCAAAAGTACTAGTACTTTACTGATGCACTTTTTCAGTTTTTTTCGTTTTTCTCAAAATTAGCTTTAGCGATTTTGATTAAAATTCAAAAATCAATTATTTTTTAGATGATTTTTAAAATGTATATTCTCATTTTGCCCTTGAAAACTTTTGAAGCACACTTTACTCTTGTACTTCATAGGAAAGTTAGGAGAAATGGTAACAAAATATACCTGGTAAATATTTTCCCATGCTTATAAATTTTATATCTTGAATTCTAATATATGCCCTCGGGCCTTGACGTAGGGGTTAGCGTGCTAACCCAAAAATCGCGGGTTCAGTCCCCAGGCTGTCCGATGATTTTATTCAGGCCATTTGGATACCAAATGGCTTAAATAAGAATGCCTGGACCCCCAATAGATATATTAAACATACGAGTCTTAAATGGCCTAAGTTGCCGAAAAGACTGTGTGAATGTGAAAAAAGTGTGAGTGTTTTTTAAATTTAAATAAAAAAAATAATAATAAATTCTAATATATCGGCGGAAACTAAATATATCTCGACACAAAAAATCTGATGTGACAAGCACGGAAGTGTGCTGTGAGATCATTCACACCAGATTTTTTACTTTCAAATAAATATAAATTTCTACTAAAATATTCGAATTTTTAATTTTTTTTTTTTATTAATGATGAAATGATCTAATTTCCTTATAATAATTCTTTCATTATAATTATAAGCTTATATAAGAATTCATATAATTGCTAAAATTTTTGAATTATGTGATATTGCATCAGCAAACACATGGAAATATTTTATGACAGTTTAATCATTGACCTTAATTAAAATTTATGAAATTCTACTAAAAAGATAAATGAGGAGCTTATAAGTCTAGTAGAATTTTTATTACAGTGCCATATAATATGAATCAACCCAATGAGAATTGGCAATGAATATTGCTCTGAAAATTTCATTCAAAAAAATCCCCTTAGAAGTCGACGATGTAGTTGGTATTATGTGGTTCTCTAATAAATAAGGGAGCTCTAACTCCTTCGCGTTTTCTTCTTTGATACAAAACAAGTCGAGGGGTAGATCCTCGTATTTTTTATGTTTAGATGTTTTTCTCGAGCTAAAGCGGATATATTAAAAGTTAAAAACATATAATTGAGGCTCCTCTCATATATCAAGATGGAATGTAAATATTTATAATATTACGCCTATTGAGGAAGTAATTTTAATATCTTCTCTTCTTCGTTTCCTGTTGATAATAATCATAATATAATGCAATAATAAATATAAAAACATAAATCCTTAACTAAGCCTTTTTTATAAAACATTAATAATCGAGATAAGTAGGACTAAATAAATTTTTAAAATATATAGAGGTTATAGGCCTATTCATTAATAATACAATCGCTTCATTCGGTTATAATTTAGGTAAAAGCGATCGTCATTTGAATCTAACAAGCTTTTGAAAGAGTATAAAAAGAGCTCAATTCACTGTCGATTGAGATCAATTGGGTGTCAATGTAAAAGTCTGAAACTTTTTTGAGAAACTATTAAAATTAATATTATTTTAAGTGATATCACTTAATGATATCATTCTTCAATTTATTATTATTATATTAATCGAAATTTTGTAAAATTAATTTTTTATTAAAGTGAAACTTTATTTTTATCGACTCAAATTTTCTCGTCCATCTATCAGCATGTCGCGTTACAAGTCGTGACGTCAGAAGCCGTGACCTCACGAACGACTTACACCAGGGTTCTTCGCATAGTCTCCGAAACTGGTTCGATTTTCATGGAGTTTTTTTTAATGGGTAGAAAATTATCCAGGGGTGGTTTTAGGATATCATTATATCAAATTAGGGGTAGGGAACCCTCTACCAGAGGTACACAAACCTCTCTCCCGATTATAATAAAATTCAAAATGACGCGTCTCTATGGTGTAAATAATTGAAAAATGGTATTTCAGACCTCAGAAAGTTCTACTCCCCCCACCCACCTCTCCTCTTCTTTTATTTATTTATTTAATTTATTTTCTACTTGGATTTTTTATTTCATATTTTTATATTATGGTGCAAAATTAATTAAAATACATTTATCTGGGCAACTCTTACTTGTTAGTCATATTCCGAGATGTTTGGGTTCCATTTAGAGCCATTAGCCGAAAAATAATCAAAGATTATTTGATCATTTGGCGATCATCCTAAACGGAATCGATTCTAGTCTGAATAAATAATATAAATTGAATAAGGAACTCAATGAGGAAGGCAGCCAGCAGAAATAACGTTTCGGGAGCACGTCGCTCCCAACTTCAGGACGAAATAATTGTAGCGAAATAGATGGAGAATTTTATAATGTATACACAACAGATAGATGACATCTTGGTCGACGGTTGGAGCTGTTACACACCTTAACAGCCCTATTCATACATCATACAATTGTTAATTTGTTAAATACTATGAGCAACATTTTGTTAATAATCGTTGTTGTTTATACATTATAAAATTCTCGATTTATTTTGTCCTGAAGATGGGAGCGACGTTCTCCCGAAACGTCGACGAATTAATATAAAAGTTTTTTATTTCTGCTGGCTACCTTCCTCATTGAGTTCCTTATTCAATCATCACCACAGCCATTTCTCTTCATTCCAATAATATAAAACATTTTTGTTCTAATGTCATAACAATTTCTACCATTTGGAAACAAATCTTGAAATTTCTACTCTGTTCTTGAAATAATATCTTTTAAAACCTTTATATTTTGTCTTTCATTTTTGATTACTAAATTATTTTTATTGACATACCATCCAGAGTATTTTTGTCTCAAAGACGAGTCTCCCATGTTTCGATATTCTACTGTGACGTACAATCAAAATTGGTATTATTATTTGTTTAATTAGAGGGAAGTGAGTTGATTAGGGATTTCGTTAATTTCTAACCCCTGTTGGTAATTTTTACATTATTAATAGATAGTTAATTCGGAGCCCTTCTGGTTTATTACCCCTACGCGGCGTTACCTTGGTGACCTTTGACCCCTCGCCTACATCAACCTCTGTTTTGGATCCTGCCCTCGAGTCATTGAGCATACATTCATACGCCTACTTGTTTTTAGCAAATTGGAATTTTTTTTATACTTGTGTAGAAAAATAAGCTATTGGATTCATACAAATATTCATGTTAATTTCTAGTTCAGTGAATTTTAAACAAAAGCTTTCTGTCAAACTCTACCTCCCTCATTGTGATAGTTCATTATACTGTATTATATAAAGCACTCTTCTTATTGGCTTTTGCTTATAACACATCAAACAACAATCTGAAAGATATATCTATCGTTTGTTTGCTCCACGATATTGGGAAAGGGCAGGGCTTCCCTTTAGAGAGATATCTATCTCTCTTTAATTAGTTATAGGCCTAGGTAATCACATCACTTGTCTCAGATCTTTCAAATATTTTATGACTGAATTAGTTTAAAAGATGCACACTACCAGAAGAAAATTAAAAAACATTTGATTCGGCGATTCGGATATAAGTGACACTATTATTATGGGAGTTTTTAATTATAGATCACATTTGTATATAATATTTATTAAAAATAATATAAATATTGTACAACGTTTCGACTGCTTATTCTGCTGTCGTTTTTAAGTACTCTGCACTTGCTCCGACTCAAATGAACTAACCTCTAAGAGACCGTTAGGTGTATTTTATATTCAGCGATGTCAGCGCTATCTAGTCATTCCCATGAATAAATACGTAGGGTTTATAGCTGGTAGTTCAATCAGGATAGGTGAAAAGGTGAAGAAAATCTGCAGCTAGTTGTATTTCATTATTTTATTCCCACCACGTTGACGTTTCGATCCCGGTTGGGATCATCCTCAGAACAGGTGGGTGTTATGTATGTGTATATTTGTAAATTGCAATCATATATAATATACAGAACTCAAAGATAAATAAATACAAGTAAATTATATTAGTTATGATATAATTGAAAGTAAATGGTCGAAGAGAGACGATGGTCACGTCTGCAAAACAAATCGTGAACATCGTCTCTCTTGACCATTTACATTCAATTATATCATAACTAATATAATTTACTTGTATTTATTTATCTTTGAGTTCTGTATATAATATATGATTGAAATTTACAAATATACACATTCATAACACCCACCTGTTCTGAGGATGATCCCAACCGGGATCGAAACGTCAACGTGGTGGGAATAAAATAATGAAATACAACTAGCTGCAGATTTTCTTCACCTTTTCACCTATTCTGACATTCCCATGAACTTAGACACAAGTGCTTACATAAAAAGCATGATGTTACAATAAGTTTTTTTATTTTTTAACAAAGATGGTGCAAAATTTTATTAATAAATTATTCCAATAATATAATACAATAATCAAAGTTGTACAGTATTTATATTTTTAATAAATAATGTGGTCTAAAATTAAAAACGCCCATAATAATAATAATACAAACCATAAAAGTTTTAATGAACATAAGAGACACTCTTTCTCAAGCACAAAAATCTTTACCAAATCATTGATTTTGATGTTATTAAAAAAGAGTTATGCTCTTATTATCTCAGTTTTGCTATTCATTGTTTAATAAAAAAAAAAAAAAAACATTGGAAAAAAATTACAAATACTCTCCCTTTCACAATTAATTTTTGCTCAAAAACAAAAACTTCACCTTTGAATATTTTAGAATTCTATTCAAAAAGATAGATGAAAAAATTAACTAAGCTTATTATATTTTAAACAATCCTGTCTAGAGTTGAGCGCCTATCTTTAAATTTACTTTTATTGAAACGTGAATAAACTTTTGAATGTTCATTATATTCTGGCTATACATCTTTACAATTCTTCTTCTCCTATTCATTTTCAAAGTCCATTGCCCTTGCTATTCGTAAAAGATGAATGTCTTCTTCCTCTTTCAAGGTATAAACAGTTCATTTTTCTTTCTATGCTCTTCTTTTAGCTAAGACTTAATGTAAAGTTATATAATTAAAAAAAAAATAGCGATGTTTTTAAGATTTTAATCTTTATTTTTTTTTAAGTCATAATAGCAGTCGTTATTTATTTTACGCCAAGTTTCTAATTATTTTGAATGCATTTAATAAATTCAAGGATTGGGGGAAAGAAGAGAAAGCCCATCCACTCTTAACTACTTGACAAAAGAAAATTTATTCATTTTTAGGTAACTTGTCAAAAGTTCTGACAATTTTTTCAGATTTTTTCATTTCTTTAATTTTAAAATTTTTCTCATAATAATAATAAAACTTATTTTTCCTATCAATTTCATAAATAACAGGAAAACCTAATAAATTCTCTAACGATGACTTGTAGCTCCCTTCGATTTAGTGTGATTCCCTCCAGGGGCCCCGGAACGAATTTGAATCAGGGGGGGGGGGGGCAAACAAATTTTTTTTTAGAAAATTAAAATAATTTAATATGTTCAAATAGTATAAAACAAAAACAAATCTACTATAAAGCTTTAAAAATTTTAAATAAAATCACAATTTTAATAAAATTAAAATTTTAAAAAATTTGCTAGTGATTTTATCAAAAATTTTTTTAGGCTCTATTTATACTATTTGAAGGAAATAAACAGTGGCGTACCGAGGGGGGCGAGGGGGGCGGTCCGCCCCAGGCCCTGAGCCGGCATAGGCCCCCATATATTTATAAAAAAAAAAATTTAATGAAAATTTCCCTTTGAAAGGCCCCGGGGCCCTCAGGGCTCAAGTAAAAATGGGAAAATTTAGATAAAAAAAAGAAAATTTAATGAAAATTTCCCTTTGAGAGGCCCCGGGGCCCTCAGGGCTCAAGTAAAAATGGGAAAATTTAGATAAAAAAAGAAAATTTAATGAAAATTTCCCTTTGAGAGGCCCCGTGGCCCTCAGGGCTCAAGTAAAAATGGGAAAATTTAGATAAAAAAAAGAAAATTTAATGAAAATTTCCCTTTGAGAGGCCCCGTGGCCCTCAGGGCTCAAGTAAAAATGGGAAAATTTAGATAAAAAAAGCAAAATTTAATGAAAATTTCTCTTTGAGAGGCCCCAGGGCCTTTGGGGCTCAAGTAAAAACAAAATTTAATGAAAATTTCCCTTTGAGAGGCCCCGTGGCCCCTCAGGGCTCAAGTAAAAATGGGAAAATTTAGATAAAAAAAGAAAATTTAATGAAAATTTCTCTTTGAGAGGCCCCAGGGCCTTTGGGGCTCAAGTAAAAACAAAATTTAATGAAAATTTCTCTTTGAGAGGCCCCGGGGCCCTCAGGGCTCAAGTAAAAATGGGAAAATTTAGATAAAAAAAACAAAATTTAATGAAAATTTCTCTTTGAGAGGCCCCGGGGCCCTCAGGGCTCAAGTAAAAATGGGAAAATTTAGATAAAAAAAAAACAAAATTTAATGAAAATTTCTCTTTGAGAGGCCCCGGGGCCCTTGGGGTTCAGGGATATTCGGTATTTTAATATTTTTTATGAGGGAAATTTCCCCGCCTTACCCCATTCAGGGTCGTATTTAAAATATTTTTGAGGGAGAAGGATATTTAAAGAAGCACCCCCCCAAAAAAAAAAATTCAATATAAGGCCCCCTCATCTAGTGCCGCCCCAGGCCCCCAACTGCCTTTGGAAAAAAATGAATTTCTTACTCTTTTAATTTTTTTTTATTTAAAAGATTTTATTTTTCAAAAGTAAAAATGTATCATTTTTAAAAATAAATGAAATAAAACGAAGACATATTGCCCCCTCCCCCCCCCCATAGGATGCCAGGGGGGGGTATTGTACCCTTGCCCCCCGTCCCACCTCCCACCAGTTCCGCCTCCTACATGATTCCCTCTAAACATTCATAATTTGATAATAAGTTATAAGAATTAATATGAATAGATATTATAAAAAATCAAAAACTTATTAAATTAACCAAAAATGAAAGCCTCTAATAAAACCTCGAATTACAAGTGTCTTCTTTTTAAATCTTTTCATAACGAGTTTCATAAATAACTGGAAAACCTAATAAATTTCAAATCTCATTTGGTCTAATTTTACATTCCATTTGCCTCAACCAGGGGGGAGAATTGTCAATAAAAATGAACCCCTTTGCAAAGAGCCGTCATTTCATATTAGCGAGTGACAGTTGCAAGGGGAGAAACGCTAATCGAATTAACCAGAAGACTTTCGTCAAGAGTGCTCGGGCTCGTAAATGAGAGAGCAACTTGAAGTAAGGAAAATAAAAGGGTGATAATGGCACACTCTTTATTCTATTTCAGAATATCATTATCACATTCTATTGATACATTCTCCCAAAAAAAAAAACACGGATTCTTTTAATTATACGTTTCGATTTTGCTTTCTCATCTTACGATTAAAAAAAAAATATTCGATTTCTTTCTTTTTAGCTTAAAATTAAAGTCAACTTCCTATTGTTTACTTGAAACAACCTATCATTTTCACTATTTTTTTGTAACGTCAATATTTTCAATCATTAAATACAATTATTATTATTATTTACAAAATTATTTATACTTTTATTTTTCTATAAAAAAAATGGTTGACAAAAAGAAGAAAGAATTCAATCACGAACAAACCTGTCTAATTAATTAACATTTGGTCGCTGGAGTCCAGATATTATTTTTGTTTTCGGCTAATATTAATAGTAGGTCCTATACGGAAAACAATCTAATTAATATACTCCTTAATATGTTTAAATTTTAAGGGCGAAATCCAAATAATTTAAAATGATCATTGATTTGGCCAAATGCTCTAATAGAGTAAAATAAAGTTCTTTCTCTCTTATTCTCGGATTTATTAATTTTGCCAAATGTTAGGCTATTTGACAAACCATTAAGGGGGACCGGGAGCGAAATGGTTACGAATGTTTTTCCCGATAAGATGGCGTAGTGTGTCATAAAAAGTATTCCCAAAAAATTTTGCCAAGAGATGTCAGAATGGCAGCTAATAATATTTAATGCATTTGGTTGATTTTCATTGATCTTTTAACAATAAATACTTTTTAAATGTTATTATATATATATGTATCTTTTATAAAAGCATAAAAATATATAAATATAGGCCAGATGTAGGCTATTAGGGGATCGTCTGTTATACTAGCCTGCCATCTATTGCAAGAATGCTGAACTAATTTGACAGTTGATTTTTAAATAAATCATCTAAGCTTATTTTAAAAATTTCTTAATTAATATGTGATTAATAATAACAATAAATTCATTTTTAATTTAAAAAAAAATTAAAGATTATTGGGACAGATTGTTTTTTTGTATTTGCTTCATAACAAAAAAATTAATTACTATAATTTTTTAATAAGTCATTAAAAAAATTATAGCTCGATGTCCCAATAATCTCTTATGAATTTAATTTAAAAAATTCCTTATAATAGTCTAGTTTTTTTAAAGTACGTTTAGACGTCGCTCCTGAACCCCCTTAATACAAATATATGATTTTTCTAATCAGTAAATCATTTAGAAATTTCGAGAGTTTGTGTGCTGGTGAAGTGATGGAAGAGGCAATGGGGCGGATTGGTTTATTTGGTTTGTGTAGTTTAATTAGACTATTCTTTTCTATTATGTGAATGGAAGTATGGTGGCTGTGAATAAAGTTGATTGGAGCACGTCAACCGGAGTCGAAAAGCATATAAAGGCTTTTTATTTGGCTGAACCTGCCCTTTCTCCAATCAACTTTTCTTTTATGTTTTAGGTGTGACTATTAAATTATTTAAAAGTGTTGGAAGAGGCTTTTATAAGGGTTCTAATATTGTTCGTGTAGGCCTATGAATAGATAGGGTTCTTATTTAGTTTTTTGATGTTATTTTCGTTGGAAAAAATCGTGTGTTTTCTTTATGCATTCTAAGGTTTCTAAGATAATCACATCTCCATTTTTCTCCGCTTTTGTGACTGTGAGTTTGTTATCTGTGATGATAATTAAACTACACAAACCAAATAATCCAATCCGCCCCATTGGCTCTTCGATCACTTCACCAGCACATAAACTTGTATATGATTTTTAATTAATTTAAAACTTTAGCAAATGTTTCATCTTATTTTTATTTTATGATATATTTTGACTATTTTTATTGAAGGTGAATCCGGTTTTTAATAATCAAGTTCCAAATTAGCTATAGCCTACTAAAAAACTATCATATAAATTATGAAACATTTTAGAAAATATTATTTTACCTTGCGTGTAATCAGAGCTGGAGTGTCGACAGTTGGGAATTATTTTATTTTATGCCGACACCGACACCCCAACCCTGTTTGTAATAACTTATTTTTACTTTCTCTTGACAAGAACAGAACACAACTTTCGATTACGGAAGGTAAGAGAAAGTTGTGTGCTGTGCGACCAGATTTTTTTATTAAAAAAGAGAATAGCTAGACGAGGAATATCTTTTAACTTGTTTGTTGATTGCCTAGGTGAGGAATTTGCAGACTTGTCCTTCAGCGGTACTCTTAATTTTTATATAGCACCCAAAGTGAGATTCTAGGTTTGAAATTTAATTTAAATTTTATTTTGTGGTTCAGATAGCTAATCTAATTTTTCAATTTTTATTATTGAATAAAAAAAAAAATTGAGATTAAAAGTGAAAATTTCCCCTTTGTTTGAAACAACCCTAAATTCGAAACTTTATATCTATTTTATTTTCCCTTTTATGTGGTTTATGAGACGATGAAGCGTGTGATCATATCCATAAATGGAAAAATATTATTTGTTTTGCCTGTATAAATGGAATATTATTTTATTTATTTATCATAAAACGCCTCAGCCAAATAAGGCTATTTGCGATTTTATCTTTTTGAATAATTACAAAATAGAAATTCCAATAATCACATACAAATTAAAAAAAAAAAAAAATCATTGTGTGGCTTTACGATGCAGCACGATGCAAGTGAAACTTTTTTTCGGATCGTAGGCGTTTAACTTAAAATTTTCAGAAAATTATTCAATTAAGGGTATTAAAATCGCGTTTTTAATCTTAACTTAATAATTGGAAAATGGGAGATCAAAAGACGGATGTTAAAAACTGAGAACAATATTTATTTAGTAATTGAAGATTTGAATCATTTTAAAAATTATATTTTATCAAATTAAAAATTGAATAATTAAATCTCACAATTATTTTTTTATAATTCGTCATATATATTAAATTTCAACTTTCCTATTTTTGTCGTCACGGCTTGTGACGTCATTGCTTGTAGCGTCACGGCCTTTGACGTCACGGCTTGTAACTCAACATGCTGATAGAAGGGCAAAAAAATTTGAGGACATCAAATAAAAGTTCCACTTTAAAAAAAACATATTTATAGATCCTTTTGATATATTTCCCATTCATCTTATTCTTAATATAAATCGACTAATTATCACAGATATTTTTTATTTTTTCTCTCTGCGTAAAATTCACATTCATAATAGGAAATTGTTCAGATTTCTTCAAATAATTTTTATTTGTCTTTGATTTATTAAAATATTATCGAAGTGTAAATGTGTTGAGTCTAGTCGCCTCAAAAGCCGTCGTTTTTGGGCAAGAAAATCCAAATTTTCCATTCATGTGATCTCTCACTACCTCAACTAGAGGGGCTGAGATGCAGAGTTAAGAGACACTTTGAAGTTGGAAGTGCACTTGCACGTCAAAAATTTAAAGGAATTTTAAGGTATCTTGAATGTACCGACACTTTTTTTTAAACTCTTCATTTCTACAATATTATAGTTTGTTTGTAGACCCATCTTGATTAACTTAATTTTCCAAAAAAAAAAATCCCTCCTCTCATATATATAAAAAAATAACATTTTTACCTGAAAAACTTTTTCCTTTTTTATTTAAATTCTCTCCTGAGGAGAAACGCAAGGTTCTGATCAAAATCTCAACTCCTGCGAATCGATAGCGAGTCACAATGCGGGCAATTTGCGCAAAATGCCAAACAGCATCTTTTTTTTTTTATTCTTTAGCGAGAGAACTCTTCATATGGGTGTGGTGATTTATAAATGAAATATAAAATAAACAGAGTCTGCAATCATCTGGTGGAGAAAGGAGACCGATCTTCCCGTATCACAAAGCCCATGTCAATTAGCCTTTTACTTGTTCACTCTTCGAAGGTCGGGATGATGAGGTCTCTCTTCTCTTTCATCGGACTTTTTCTCTCTCTTCCTTTTCACTTTTTATAATTAATTAGAGTGATAAGCTTTAATTAATTAATTATGGACTCTTCATTCGAAAAAAAATAAAGCTCTTAAGTCAGCTTCCAAGGATAACTTTCGAGTCAGCAATCTTATTATAAATTTATTTATGAATCACCAAAGGTGAAGTGAAGGTAATCACAAATTTGCTACCCAATATTTTATTTATTTCTTCACATTCTGTCACTTCACTCTCGAGTTCCTTTAGATTTTCTCAATATATTAAATCTACTAATGAATTTTTACTTTCTCGTACCCTATATATGAAATATATACGGTAGAGAGAGAAAGTATTGCGATCATGTCAAAAATTCGATGTCGAGATTTTGATGGATATACATGTTTTGAGGTCCCCTGAGTCCAAAAAAGTGGGTCCCGCAAATTGGTCTGTGTGTGTGTGTGTGTGTGTCTGTGTGTCTGTGTGTGTGTAACGATTTTTTTAGCATGAAGGAGTTGAGCTAGCGGATTGAAATTTTATATTTAACTTAGGTACCTTTGAAGAATCTCAAAATAAGCTTTTGAACAAAATCGGCAAAAAAGTACTAGTACTTTACTGATGTACTTTTTCAGTTTTTTTCGATTTTCTCAAAATTCCCTCCAAGGATTTTTTTTTAAATTCATAAATGAACTATTTTTTAGATGCTCTTTAAAATGTATATTCTCATTTTGCCGTTGAAATCTTCTGAAGACCACTTTACTCTTGTTCTTCATAGGAAAGATAGAACTGGTTGCCATGGTAACGGAATTTAAATCTTTTTCTTTTTATTAGATTAAAAATCAATTATTATTTAAATTCCCATTTTTTTTAAATTTATTTGTGTCTTTAATTGTTTCAAAGAAAACATATATGTCTCTCTCTCACTTGCAAACATTATCGTCTCTCTCTACTCTTTTTAAATTCCCTTTCCACCTTATCTTCGCATAGGAACAATGTTAATTTCCTATAGGGATTTGTATGTTAATTTCGATTCAAAAGGGGGTCCCCTTTAGAACTTTTTTAGGCATTTAAAATTTTATTTTCCAATTCTTATGAAATTTTGTATTTATTTACGATTCTATATTGTGTATAAAATGTCCAAATATGAGATTAAAATTTTGAAAAATAACCATAGTTTATTTGAAGCAGTCAGCATTTAAAATGCAAGTTTGAAACTAAGGTGCTATCGGAAACTAAATATATCTCGACACAAAAATCTGGTGTGACCAGCACGGTGCACAACTTTCTCTTACCGAAGGGTAAGAGTAAGTTGTGTGCTGTGCGCCAGTCACACCAGATTTTTTTAGATCTTTTTTTTGTTTGCATCGTTCTAATCTAAAAGCATTTAGAGTCTTTTTCCTTTGATTTGGCCCACCTAACGGGACACCTGAGGTGCTTTCAAACCTAGGCAACCTCTTGCCGTATACGTAAGCCTTTGTTTGTTTTCCATAAAAATTAATTAGCTTTTAGACTATTTTAAAATTTCCATTGCTGTTCTGGTTTTAATTTAATTGACTGAATAATAACCTTTTAAGGGTGAATCAACCCAGAAGACTTATTGTTGGACTTTTAAGAGTGATCTCTAAATAATAGCCAACAAATTAATTTATCAAAAATCTGGAGTGACTGGTTCCACAATACACAACTTTCTCTTACCTTAGGTAATTGAAAGTTGCGTTCTGTGATTGTCACTGCAGATTTTTTGTATAGACATATTTAGTCCCCACTTGATAGCTTTAGCCTTAAGTATAGGGTGTAAAGTGAAATAATTTTAATGACCGAAAAAGTAAAACGTATTATCTGGTACAGATGATTTTATTTTACCTTTTAAAATTTAAAATTATTTACATATAAATAACACATTATATAAAAAGACATTTATACAAATAATAACTTATTACATACAGTTTATAAAAACACTTCTACCAAAATTACTAGTATAAAAACAAGGTACTTATAAAGGATATAATATTAAAAAGATAAACACATATTAATAAAATTAATAAAAAATATAAACATATAAATCAAGGTAGTTATTAAAAAACATCGTATGAATTATATTATCTCAAAGAATATTAATCTCAAAGAATAGAAACTTAAACAATTAAAAATGTCTATTGTTGAGTTAGAGTATTATATTTGCGGCGATTAGGAAATTTCTCCTATCTTTCCTATGAAGTACAATAGCAAAGCATTCAAACAATTTTTAAAGGCGAAATGAGAATATCCATTTTAAAAAGCATCTAAAAAATAATTGATTTTTGAATTTTAGCGAATTTTGAGAAAATCGAAAAAACTGAAAAAGTACATCAGTAAAGTACTAGTACTCTTTGGCTGATTTTATTTTAAAGCTTATTTTTTGCTCTTTAGTGCAGTGCATAACTTAAATATAAAATTAATCTTGGCAGCTATTTCTTTCTTGCTCTAAATTGAGCAGACTCAGAAACAGAACATTTTGCTGGACCCACTTTTTTGGACTCAGGGAACCTCAAAACGCGTATATCCATCAGTAGCGTCATTTCAACTTTTTCTTGAGGGGGGGGCAAACTCTTTTTTTCTTAAAATTTACTTAAAAAAAGGTACTCAAATTTGTCCAAAAGATATTTAATAAATTGTTTAATTTGTACAGTTTATTTACTCGTAGATATATTTTGAAATATTTTATTTAGAATAATATAGAATTTTATAAAAATCAGAGCCCTTTGGGACCCCCTCCACAAATTACGTCACTGATATCCATCAAAATATCGACATCGAATTCTTGCCCTGAATCCAATACTTTCTCTTTATATATATTATGTATGGGCCTTTATAGGTAAAAGAAAGTAAAATAGATTTCATGTAAACTGAATAGGAAATAAAAATCCTTCAAACCTCAAAGATGATATTTGTATAAGATAGATCAAGATTTTTTTTTTACCTTGGGATGAACCCTTTCTCCCTCCTCTTCTCTCTCTCTCTCTCTCTCTTCTTTCTCTTGCGAAATCTCTTAACATTTTGCATCCACTTCGCCCGGAGCACGACTCGTCGGCCTCCATACGTTTTGACATTTTCATCTTTTCTTTTTTTTTTTCAATTAACGTTAAGCATGAAAAAAAAACGAACCAACAGAATATCTCAATAAATTATAATTCTGTTGCTTAAGATATCTTATTTTATTCGAATAGTAATAAAATAATCAGAGTGAAAATTACATCTTTGGGAATTTGAAAAACTATAAAATTTTTATTCAAGTTTAAAAAAGATTTCAACCCATTAAATTCTAAATGAAATCTCTACAGTCAGATACCAGAAAAATTTTGGGGGAGGGAAAATCCGAGTAAAAATGATTAAAAATGATCGAGGGATCCACACGCCAGCAGCAGGTCTGCATAGAACCTTGAGGGACACACAGGGATACACACGCCCGCACCAGGGACACACATTTTTCTTCTGGTCACTTTCGGTCTACTGTGTTTGTCCCTGGTGTGGATATGTGTATCCCTGTGTATCCCTGGTGCGGGCGTGTGGATCCCTCGATCATTTTTAATCATTTTTACTCGGGAATACATGTTGACTATTTAGTGAAAGGACACGGGCACACATTCTGTCCTTCTTTTCTTTATTTGTTTTTCCATGTGGTTCACTTTAAAAAAAAATAACTTTAGGTCTTCAAATGCCATGCCGATATATTTTTTTTTCTTTTTACCTTTTCCATTTAAATAATAAATTCTAATATTTTTTTCTTCTTGTTTCAGGTATGATTCATCTAAACCAAAACCAGTTAGTTCCATTTAAAAAAAAGACCATCGAAGGTAAAATAAAATTACCATATTTACTCGAAAAAAAAATAAAATTATTATGATTTCACTCTTTCTAAAATGACGAAAAAAGCCTGCCTATTATTTTTTATTTTTTATTTAAAGAGAAATATGAAAAAAAAACTTTATTTGTTACCGTCCCTTTTCGGAATTCTAGAAATAAGCAAACTGTCGTTGCCTTCCCTCTCTTTTAGACTCCAAATGTCTCGGTGTATTTGATTTCAAATTTTTTGCAACTTTTAGCCTTCACATTTTTGGTTGAAGGACAAGATTTCTATAATTTTTGTCTTTGAAAAGAAATTTCTGTGAAATCTTTTAATTTCTGGTGGACTGAAGGTTTCATTTAAAAAAATTAAGAAATGGAAATCATTTCTTCCCTCTGTATATCAACGAATCATCTTAAATATTCTACTAATAGTTTTGGTAGAGAAGTTTTTTTTTTAAGATCTTTTTAGGCTTCTAAGGCCGTCCCTTGATTGGTATCCAATTCAATTCGCTGCTTGGTACAGTGAGTTTCAATATTAAGAGCCACCCTAGAGAATAGAGTCGTAAAGTTAGACAACCAGAGTGCTTAGAAAATAAATAAATAAATAAACTTTTTTTTTAATATTTCAGTGGAAATACTATTTTTTGAGACAACAATTACGCCAGCTGAGCGCTCTGGTTGTCTAACTTCACGGCTCTATTCCCTAGGGGTGGCGATTAATATTGAAACTGACTGTACAGTGAGGGACAATATTAAGTCCCACCCATGCGTTTTCTACTTGTGATTATTTCATTGTTTTTATAAAAGAAAATGAAAATCTTCCTTGGAAATTTTCTAGATTTGAACTATAAACGTTTTCATTAAAAAATCTGGTACTCCATACACACAACTTTCTCTTACCTTCGGTAATCGAAAGTTGTGTACTGTGCTTGTCACACCAGATTTTTGTGTCGACATTATTTAGTTCCCGACAGTACAACATTTAATTCAGATGTAAAATTTATAAGTATGGGAAAATATTTATATTTTGTTACCACAACCATTTCTCCTATCTTCCCTATAAATACCCCCCCCCCCCCCCCCCCCCCCCCCCCCCCCCCCCATATAATATTTTTTTTTAAAAACAATGAAATAATCACAAGTAGAAAACGCTTGGGTGGGACTTAATATTGTCCCTCACTGTACATGAAGCGAACCCCTGACCCTAGCTCAAGAGGCAAGTTCTGTACCTCTGTGCTATGGCTGGGGGAGAAGTTAAAAATTATTTTTCACCCAACCTTTGATCATCAATTCTTTTTAGAATAAATATTGCCAGTATAAGCAATGATTGTATTGCATTGAGTAAAAAGAAAGAAAGCCGCAGCGGGTGGCTGGTCTGCCTTGGCCTTCAAGGTGATTCTATGAAAGTGTGACAAAATTAATCACAGACAAAACCAGAGCTATTTTCAAGCATTGCATTCCATTTGAGCCAAAAAAGAGACGACTTTCACCATCATGACTGCTCCTGTAGGAACAGCTAGGTTTTGATTTGATTGAGGAGGCAAAAAAAAAAAAAAAAAAAAAGAAAAACAATCAAAAGAAGAAGGTTCAGCTTGAGTTGAGATTGGATCGAAAAAAATTCCTTGGGGAAGAAATAAATGTAAAACTTTCTTCTAGATTAATAATTGACCTCAAAAATAAATGATCCCCTCACTTGCAATTGAAAAGACAATAACTATGGAGCTACCTATTTGAGTTCAATGAACTCTGAAAATATGATTTGTTTTTAATTTTATGCTTCATTTGCATGAATTGAGTCAAATATTCGATCAATAAAAATTACATCTAAATTTAATTTCATTTTAATTTCAAAATTAAAAATAATTATTTATCAAGGCATTAGCATCTCTTCTAATGGGAAAATTTCGTATTCCTTTCGAAAAGATTCCTTTCAAATCATCTCCTTGGCCTTTTCTCAGACACATCAATAAAAATTCAGTATTATTTTAATTTATTTTGGCGGACATCGCATCCAGCTAAATTTTTTTTTTTTTTTTTTTACTTTTTTTTTACCTATGTATATATGTAATATATATATAGAGAGTGAAAGTATTGGATTCATGTCAAAAATTCGATGTCGGGATTTTAATGGATATACACGTTTTGGGGTCCCCTGAATAAAAAAAATGGTTTTCGCGACATGACTGTCTCTCTGTGTGTGTGTCTGTCTGTCTGTCTGTGTGTTCAATTTAAAGCATGAAGGAATTGAGCTATGAGGTTGAAATTTTATATTTAATTTAGGTACCCTTCTGAAGCGTGAAAATAAGCTTTTGAACAAAATAGGCCAAAAAGTACTAGTACTTTACTGATGTACTTTTTCAGTTTTTTTCGATTTTCTCAAAATTCGCTCCAACAATTTTGGTTAAAATTCAAAAATCAATTATTTTTTAGATGCTCTTTAAAATGTATATTCTCATTTTCCCATTGAAATCTTCTGAAGATCACTTTACTCTTGTACTTCATAGAAAATATAGGAGAAATGGTTGCCGTGGTAACAAAATATAAATATTTTTTCATGTTTATAAATTTTACATCGCCCTCGGGGTTTTGCGTAGAGGTTAGCGTGCTAACCTCGTATACCAAAAGTCACGGGTTCGGACCCCAGGCAATCTGATGATTTTATTTAAGCCATTTGGATACCAAATGGCTTAAATAAGATGCCTGGACCCCTAATAGATAAATTATTTATTAACGGTATCGTAAAAAGTTTTATATGACCTGAGTTGCCGAAAAGACTGTGTGTATGTGTGTGTGATTGTGAATGTGAATGAGAGTGTGTTAAAAAAAAAAATTACATCTTGAGTTCTAATAAATCAGCGGAAACTAAATATATGTCGACACGAAAAATCTGGTGTGACAAGTACATAACACAACTTTCGATTGCCGAAGGTAAGAGAAAGTTGTTTGCTGTGCGACAGTCACACCAGATTTTTTCGACTATTATTCGACAATAATTTCAATTAGCCAATTGTTAATCTATCTATTTCATCTGAAAGGCGAGTTTTTTTTTTTTTTTTTTTTTTTTTAACAACTTCAATCCTTGAAATTCCAAACAACATTCATTCTATTCGATTCATGTTTCGAGTGCATGTCTAGAAGTACTCCAATACTTCTTTAAGGTTAATTTCTTGTAGATATCCCGAATCTTGATTACTAAAAACCTTTTAGTTTCGATAATATAATTCATAGCTTTCTTTTTTTTCTGCTCTGCTTTTCTTCTCTTTCCTATTCACTAGACCTGAATTGTCTTGTTTGGTTTTTGTTTAAGTTCTAACAAGAAACGACTGGCGAAAATAACACCCGCATATACGATACTCCCATACATACTTGTTACTTGTTTCAAAACGAGACGATCGCACGCCTTGGACGTTGAGCAACACACGATCGAATTTTTTTTTATTTTATTTAGCAATATTATTTTGACATTTTGAGAAATAACGAAACGCTCATTGAATAAAATTTAAATTTATAAAAAAAAGTCTCTTGTCGCGATACTAACTTTAGGCGACCATTATATCCTTAAAGCCTTTCGCAGCATAGAAATTGCACTCACTACTCTCAAATTTTGATATCCATCATATTGGAGAATTCATTTTTCTAAATAATTTTTTTTAACTTTCAGCATCAAAGATGATATAAATAAGAGTTAATTTATGTTTTTAAATATAACGATTATCAGTCTATATTTATTTCAATTAATTGGTAACTAATTATTTTAAAAAATTCTAACTGTATGGATGACATTCGAATTTACCCTTGGATCATAATATCAGTAAAATGGATGATCATTCGGATTTTGTTACTGAAAGGTAGGCACCCAAAGTGGCTAACTCCCTAATGAATTATTTAGTTGAATTCGATCTCTTCTACGTAATTTTATCAAGGTTCCTTACAGTGATCTTTCCGCGGTCTTTCCGCTTTGGGGTCGTGTAAAGTTTTGGATATAGTCATTACATAGAGAATGAAACTCGCTGGACCCTCCTCCTGCTGACTCGGACCTTTCATTTTCCTTTTATGCCACAATATTTCATATAACTCGTTTCACACAATTAATATACCATCTATTGCAATAGTATTAGACTAAAGCCCGGTAGTTAGGCAACCTAAGTGGCACAAGCACACTATCAATTATTTTACTGATATTATGATCCAAGGGTAAATTCGAATGTCATCCTGTCAGTAAGAATTTTTTAAAAGCACTTGTCTTTGTGTAAATAAATAAATAAATAACGAACAGCCTATTTGAACGTTGATTGAAAAAACACACCATTAATCAAATCAAAGCTCTACCTAGAAATGATTTTGTTTTGATAAACCATATATTCTTATATGGATCAATCAGAAGAAAAAAAAAAAAGAAAATTTAATTATATAACACTTTTTATTGTTTTTCATTTGAGAGATTTAATTATTTAATTATTATAATTAATTAATTGACTTTCGAACGAAGAGATAGAACTCAAAGCTTTCCAATGAAAAAAAATAAAAAAAAAATTGATGTCACAGCTTCTTCTCAAGTCAATAAACACAGGGCGGGCACCCTAAAGATTTTTCTCAGGCTGGTTAAAGAATTATTTTTTACCAGCCTGCGGCATCTGATGCCATAAACGATACTTATTGTGTTAATGACAATGTTTGTGACACAGGCACAATTATTTTTTGTATTGTGTTTGTTTGAAGTTGTTATAAATATATTTATTTTATACTAATTGGCAAACTAACAAGCACTGTAAACAAATTAGTTATTATGGTTGCCTACCTTCCAGTAACCAACCACGAATTAATTTCCACACCCCAATGCAAAAATAAAATCGAAAATTAAAATTAATCGCTCTCTCATTATAAGTTGAATAAACTTATTAAGTGCATTGTAACCCAAACCAGGACCAAGACGAGCATTAATTTAAAAGTGTGAATCATTCGCATCATACATATTTATTATCATTTAATTTTTTTATTCTTTATTTTCGGCCAGCCAAGCGAGATGCTAATCTCTCGGAAGAAGGAAGCCGATTACGAGTTTGAAAATTAATTGGAAGGCGTCTGTCAGTCAGTCGTTATTCGTTTAGCAATATTAGAAAGAGTTATATAACGGATGAGCGAGCGAACACAGGAAAAGTCAAAATATTTGCACACATGTTTCTATTAATTTACAGAAAATTTCGGTACAAAAGTCATTATTGAATATATATACAAATTAATTATTAACTTATGATAAAAGTTGAAATACACCTGTTTGTTGAAATTCGGACCGTTTTGGAGAAAAATGGATTTTTTATGAGCAACTCTGAATTGAGACGATCAATTTGATTTTTGGGCTCAAATGTTGATTAAATAAATACGTAAAAACATTTCGGAGATTTTGGAGGTTCGGACTCCATCTCCATTTTGAATTTAC
The DNA here is from genome assembly GCA_023213315.1 of Euborellia annulipes. Taxonomy (NCBI): domain Eukaryota; kingdom Metazoa; phylum Arthropoda; class Insecta; order Dermaptera; family Anisolabididae; genus Euborellia; species Euborellia annulipes. The sequence goes on along the minus strand of JAKCPI010023903.1, from coordinate 9,230 downwards.
GATTTCGTAAATAATTTTTGATTGAATTGATATATCAATTCGGTTTATTCGCGAAAAAAATTACTTAAATAAATATCTAGAAATGGTTTTCTGGGTTTTTTGAAATTTCAAACTTTTTTTTATTTATTTACCCGTTTAAGCCATAGGCCATTGGGCTAAAACTGGATATAAAAATACAAAATTCATATAAAAATACTTATAAACAAAACAATATGAATACAAAAGTAATACAAAACCAAAACAAGATCAAAACACTATAAATACAATACAATATCAAAGCAATATAAAAAATTTCGAACTTAAAGACCCCAAACAAACAATATAAATGGATTTTTTATTAGAATCTTTTTTTTTTTTTCAAATAACCTTAAATTGAGAGGAGATATCAATTTGTTTTTGGGATCAAATGTTGCTTAATAAATAAATACATGAAAAGATCTTTCTAGAATTCGGACCCCATCCCCATTTTGGGAGCTTTGATTTTTCTACTTCTTACTTCTTACAGAATGAGAAATCATGAAATCTTACCTCTTATTATTCGGGGGTTTTTGAATGTTAATCTAAAAAAATATGTGAACTTTCCTAAAATTAGATGATGTGCATTTTTTAAAAGAAAATCATTAAAAATAAGGCTTTTAGCCCATGGCCTTGGCCTATAATAACATCATTGCTATCAAATTAATAAACAAATTCAAATGAAAGTGTTTCAAAGACGATATTTCTTTTTACTACTTCCAAAACAAAGCGGTATTATTTGAAAATACTTAATGTCTACATTATTTATCCACCAGGTAGAATAAAAAAAAAATCAAAGGAAGAGGGCGCAGAAAAAAAGGTTCAGGTTCGAATAGCCGAGTCAGCCTGTCAACACGTCACGGATGGAATTTTATACCAATACTATAATTTGCGCGATAACAGATTGAGAAAAGTAAAAAGCATTTGCTGAGCTCATCTTTTTTAGATCAGATATAAATGCAATCGAGTTATTAGAAAAAGAAAAGATATATACGGTAAAATGACATATTGATCATGTTATTTTATGTATACTCATCGTTAAATAGGAAGGAAACATTTTGGGTGATGATAAATTCTCATTTAATTGTTTCTCTACTCCCTTATTTTGATTTTGATTTCACTCTGGTGAGATGGCGATCGAACATCAATCAATCTTTTTCAATTGAGAGAAAAAAAGATTTGAATTTTTTTTGTCTATCGTTTTTTTTTTTTTTTTTTTTTTAAACATTCACACTTTTTTCTCATTCACACACACATTCACACAGTCTTTTCGGCAACTTAGGCCATTTAAGACTTTTAACGATACTCAGTATGTTTAATATATCTATTGGGGGTCCAGGCATTTTTATTTAAGTCATTTGGTATTTAAATGCCTTAAATAAAATCATCGGACTGCCTGGGATCCGAACCCGCGACGTTCGGTATAGCAGGTAGGCACGCTACCAACTACTCCAAGCCCCGTGGGCCTATCGGTTTCTAAGGCCATATTCTACGTACTGTAAAACCCCTTTTATCCGGCCTCGGATCAACCGGTCCTTGGATTAACCGGCTTATCCCATTAGTATTATAAATTAGGGGGAGACTCGAGCAAATAAATATTACCCCTCTATTCATTAACCAAAAACTTTACCTCTATTTCAACAGACAGTAATTTTATTTTCATTTCCAAAGGTTTTTTTCTCCCTCCCCCCACCCCATCTTTTCCAACTCACCATTAAACTTTTACGATACCTTAAAATATTATTAGGGTCCAGGCATTCTTATTTAGCATTTGTATCCAATAAATAAAATCATCACTCCGGTCCAACCCCACGTTGATAAGGTTAGCACCAACCTCTACCCATCCCCGAGGCGGGTTTATACAACAAAGCCTTTCACTTCTCAGGACAATGTATACTTAAAGGGATACATTTTTCTATCAAGCATTTAATTAATGTTTTAGATTTAAATTAAAATAACTTTTCTATTTAACCTTTGCACAAATCGCGTCACACCTTTAATTTATTTATAATCTATAAAATCCCTCACGAGAGAGGAAACTACAATAAGATATAAATTCAGAGGTCCCCAGGGAGAGTTTGAATTCTCCAATAGGAATTTGGATAGATTTAAAGTCTCTAGCGTCTCTCTTCAATACACACGTTGAGTTCCTTTTTTTATGTAGTACCATCTGGAAAGCTTGCTTGCGTCTATCCCAAGGAGAATTCATCTCTTCTTTATAGAATTTATACATCTGATTGCAGTCTCTATTAAATTTTTTTCATTCAGCCTCCCATGTGAATTTTACTTTTCCTTTAGTCACCCTCAATTTTTTTTTTTTTTTTCGAAGATCCCATGAGTTTTTCTACTTTTGACATGATCATTTTGCAAAATTTTGCGCTATAAATTTCATTCTAAATATTTCAAATTCTACCTTATAATTATAAATAAATAATTACGGCCAGCAGAAACTCCATTAAAAAATTCACCCAGAATTTAAATGTTTTAATATTAAACACCTCTTATATTATAAACACACTTATTACGTAATAGAGAAACGGCAAAAAAAAAAAAAAAATTATATTATTAAATGCAATTATCATGTCAAAATAAAAACCTGGTAGATAATAATAAAATTAAATTTAAATATTTAAATTATAATGTTCTTACATATTTTAGGTTTATATTAAAAAACTTTTTCAACAAGAAAGAAAATATCAAAATTAATATTCACCATCAAATTAATAAATACAGTAAAAAGCATCAGGTTTTTTATTTTTATAAATGTACTACAAATGAAGAAGAATCTACAATATTTTGGGCTTAATTTAATTGGATTCTCTTTTATGGCCGGATTATTCGTCATTAGAGTGGGTTCCTATTTTCAAAACGGGGACCGAACCTTTGACCACAAACACATGACTCAAAATTTCTACCCCTCCGTAGCCTAAGGGCTTTTTATTTCGTTCTGATTTGTCAAATTGTCAACTTTTTTAATGGTCGAACGGAGTTGTGGCTTACAAATGTGGATTTTATAGCTGGATAATCGTTAATAGGTGAATAAAAGAATAGCAGCTAAAATTATTTCATTTATTGACCCGCTAGACTGACGTTTCGGTCTTGATCAAGACCATCTTCAGAGCTTGCGGGCTGTACTCAACTAATTGGCTTATATTATTAATTTTTGTATTTTTTTAAATTGTAATTCAATCATTTTACATACTTATTTTTTAAATATCTGTAGCCGATTGTTCATGAAATATATGATTGAGTTATTGATTGTATGCCTATATTGACAGCCCGCAAGCTCTGAAGATGGTCTTGATCAAGACCGAAACGTCGGCGGAGTTGTGACTGTGAGATATATAGATGTATAAAAAGACTCTGCAGATTCCAATCACCGGAGACGTTTCGGTTCTTTTTAATTAAGAAAGGTCTCCAGTGATTGGAACCTGCATATAGAGCCTTTTATTGGCTGCTTCTGCCCATAATTATGCTTCTAAAAAATTTTCTTATTTTGACATTTATAAGATAGAGCCTCGCACTGTCGATCCTTGGTCAAGCTTCTTTCTACGGCCCCAGGATAAACCATCCAATTGTTTTTCGATAGGCTTAAATATGTCCTGCCATAGTATTAGGTAAAATTTTTTTAAGGGCCTACCTTAAATTATTTTAAATTTACTTAAAGCGAAATAATATCTAAAAATATAATAATTTCCAGCTAGTCAATATTTATCTGCATAATACATCTTTTTATAAATTTGATATTTGCTATAAAATGTGTCATAAGAACACCCAGAAAGAATTTTCTTGACTAATATATTAAAGAACAGGTTTTTTTTTTCCTCTTGAAGAAATTCGAGAATCTTTTTTCACAATACTTATTGCATATTCCTATCTTTTAATATCATTTATAAAAAAAAAAGTACAAACAATTCCATAATCATGAAGAAAAAAAAACAAAATAGTTTCTTAATTATAACTTCCCGCCAAAAACTAATTAGATTTTTCTAATTATTAGCAATTTCTTAAATTATTTTGACTCATAATTCCGTTGAATGATGATTTAATAAAAAAAAAAAAAATTTCAGTTTTTAAAGAAAATAGTGAAATTTAATAAGCTAAAATTACTTATTTGTGTTAGGGCTAAGTAAGTATTATTATAATAAAAAAAAATAAAGACGGGAAAATTGCACGTTGGGATTTTTTACCTCTCAAATTTGTATGATTCTTTTGTGGTTAATTTATTGTTAATAATTGTTTGTTTCGTCTCCCCGCATTCAAGGGTCATGGGTTCGTTCGATTCTTCTGCCTTTCGCCTATCAACACCTGAGCAGCTTTCTGATTGGCCCGATGGAAAAATTTAGAAATTAAGATTTAAAAATAGATCCTTTACTAATTGCATTCCCAGCGGCGCTCTTTTGCTCTCGAATTTAATTTATGGGGAATAGGTTAAATAAATGCCTATGAGAGAGCAAGATTTGATAGATGGATTATTCGAAATGAAAGTTATTAGGTTCATCTTCGTATTCATTCAAAGCTTTCAGCTGTCAATCCATCGAAAATATTTGAAAATAATAAACTTAATTTCCCATCTTCTGGATCACTGACGTAGTCAAAATCTTCGACTATTAAAAAAAGAGGGTGGAGTTCGTTTCTCACTAAAACCCAGGACTATATCTGACAAGCGGGAAGATAAAAAGGGCCGAGAAATTTTTTAAGACTCAATTATGTTAACGTTAATTTTGAAATCAAAGTTTTTATAAATAAATATATTTTGCTAATCCGTAAGCGGTTTAGATAGAAGGGGAGAGACTTATCCTTCCTTAAAGATACCCATTTATTTTATTTTCATTAGGGTCTTAAAGGATTAAACTACAAAATCAGATCAAGGATTATATTACTTATTAGAAATTCCTATCGGGATCTCCGTTTATTTGCCTGAAGTGTTTACGTACTCGAGGACACACCCCTCAAAAACCCAACCGGCCTCTGGCCGTGACCATCTACCGGCACCCCGTGAAGTTACTTTATTTCCTATCTCTAACTCCTCCTCCTGCTTTCGTCTCTAGATATTGAACTAATATCCTTATTTCTGATTACACCCGGCTCATTTTATCCAACCTCTCTATGCTATGGAGGATCCTAGTTTGAGGTGGGACTCCCTCAGCCAGCATCGGGGGTGGCCTACTCCTTTCGAAGAATGCTTCACTGAGAGGGAACCTTTTTTACGTCCCTTCCACAGGTCGGAATGTCACAGAAACTTCCTCTCCTCGTAGAGTTGCCTGGGGGCTATTGTGGTGAGATCCAATATTCCAATCCAGTGCCTGGTTGAGGATTTGTTTACATTAAATAAATATTTTTATTTAATGGAAAATCCCGCACGCCCAGGTTTCGAACAGGGATCTTCTTTGTAGAAAGCCGAGACCCAGCCCGCTACACCAGCGAGCCCCTTTTTTTATTTATATTTAAAAGTATTTTTGGTGTGGAAATAAATTTTAAATTTGTTTTTTAGAGTAAACTCAAGAGCATTTCGAATCACCTCCCTCAAGCCACTTAATTCCATCCTAGCTTTTATCCAAAGAGATGGAACATTTAATAATTCATTGTCTTATTGGTGTGTGATGACTAGAAACGAATCAGCAAAATCCTTTAAAAAGGATTAGTGATTCGATCCGTGGATCCAGGCAGTTTTGGGCTGCTGCAAAAGGATTCGGGCGATCTGATCCGATTTAGAAAAATGATCCTGTTCTGATCCGATCCAGCTACCAATAAAATTATCGGCCGATTTGCATAGTTTTTTAGTCTTTTGGATGAAATATTATATACAAATTTTTATATATCTTTCATCATGAATATTAATTATTCTTAAACATCAAAAGGATTGGAATCCTTTGAAAATAATCACAAAAATCCAGGATTGCTAATTCTTTGAAAATAATTAGCGATCCACTCCTAGATCCAGAGAGCAAAAATGATTTCGATTCAAATCCTTAAATCCACCCCCTCCCCTTTCGATTTTGGATAGCGATCTAGATCCAATATCCCCCCCCCCCAAAAAAAAAAAAAAAGGATTTCGATCGAGATCGGAAAATTCTTTGTTTTTAATCCAAAAGGCGGACAGGTACCATAGCAACGGTGTTAGGTAAATAGTTGGGAAAAATATTCTCTCTCTAATTTAGGCGTTTTGTCTAATTTTCTGGAGCAGAGGAGCGAGAGTGTTCCGACTATTGGTGTCCGGAGAGGTTTACCAGACGAGTGAGCTATTTTTTCGAATTTTTAACGGTTGTAAACGAAGAGGAGCGTGAGCTGGAGGGAGGGACCCGGCCGAACAGATAAGTTTGTTTTCTTTTTCATTTTACTTTTTGTGGAGCTTGATCTTCAGTCTATTCTTTTAAGTTATATATAAGTTGGGTCTAGTTTTGTATATTGGGGCATAAATAATTGCGATTAGCGTCGGATTGGTGGGGAAGGGTCAAGATGACGGAGGGGGTGGGGGTGCCGGAGCCCCCGAAGCCCCCTGATAAACAAATAGCAGGTAATGGCTTAGGAGTAAATTTTCAATGGCTGATAGTGGTCCGTACTTTGTCCATGTGGAGAAAAATTCAGAAGGTGCGGTTTTTTATTAATAAAGAACAAGAAGAGAAATTGTTACCTGAGGACTCGAATGAGACGCTATTCGAGAATGTGCAGACTAGGATTATTAAAAAACCTTTTCACCCAATGGTATTTGGTAAATTTCTATTTCAACAAATGCCTACGTTCAGGCATGCAGTGATGGGGATAACGCGTCTTAATAGAATAAAGATGCGTGTCCAGTTCCAAACCGCAACTGACGCAAACAATTTTGTAGATGACCCCATGCTGGCTAAAAACAATTTTGAGGCGTATATTCCTCCCTTCTTAACATGCAAAACGGGATTAATCCGGGGTTTTGCTCTTGATTTGGATGTCAATGATCTTTTAGACCCCGAATTTTGTGTCTCACCGTATAAGATTGTCAAAGTTGAGAGATTGGAATAGATTGGTTAAGCCAAAAAACCAACAACAGTATTGGACGCCGTCAGGGACTGTTAAGGTGACCTTTCGATCTCAAATGTTGCCCTCATACATAGCGGTTCACTCAGTAAGGAGTGAAGTGTGTCCGTTCATACCCAAGCCTACCTACTGCTATAACTGCAATAGGTATGGTCATAGGTCGTCCGGATGTAGAAGTTCTTCGCGTTGCCCTGCCTGCGGAGGGGAACACGATATTGTTAGTTGTCAAAAAGAAAAGACTGTCCAGAATGCCTGGCATTGCAGGAAAAGTCATCTGTCAACTAACTTTGGGGAGGTGTAGTGGAGTATAAGGATCAGCAAAAAATTATAGAATATATGACCATAAGAGGCTATTCATTCAAGGAGGCTTGGGATGTGACCAAATATAAGCCCTTCTCGGAGGTCCTGACGTACGTTCCCTCGGCGCCGGTCGTGTTTGATCAAATGAACTTCCCGTCGTTGATCACTTCCAGTAGGGTTAGCCCTGCTCAGAAAAGAGCTGGCGATAATGAGAAGGAGAAAGATAACAGGCCCCACTCTCAAAAAGCACAGTAAAATAAAGGTGAGGAGAGAGGATAGGCCTCCCCGGCCCAACTTTCTCCGCATTTTTTCGCTTCCCTGTTCTCCTCATTGGATTTAGGGTCGTCCCCGATGCCGTTTAACCCATATAGGCCCAATGAGGTGGTCAAGCTTCAATCAGAATGGAGCAATGATGCTTCTTCGGCAGAAAGCTTTCTTAGGTTCGGCGAATCGGCAACAGTTAACCACACATTAGACTGTTCAACAGAATCTATTATTAGTGGAATCGTACCGATTACTTAGCTCTCTCAGAAGTTTAAAAATAAAACAACTCACTTGCATATTATCTTTAAATTAGAGTGACTGATAAGTTATGAGTCCATGGCGTCATTCCTGGTTGCAGAGCGGGTTTAGCGCGCTTTGGTGGTAGAAGTTGGTAATCAAAGTTTAAAAATGGCGGGTAGTATGAGCATTAGTCATCACCAATTCAAAGTTCTCCAATGGGAATGCTCGTTCCGCTGCTGCAAATTTGGGTTCCTTGAACCAGCTGCTGGAATCTTCAGGGGTAGTGTTAGCGTGTATTGCCGAGACTTGGTTCCTGCCAGGAAAGAGTTGCAAAGTTCCCCAACTTTAACTTGGTTAGACAAGACAGAGAGGACGGAAGGGGAGGATCGGCCATTCTAATGAGAAAAACCACTGCAGATTTTCGAGGGTCCCTTTTGCCTCGATCCCCGGGTGTGATATTTATGTGGTGGAGGTTATAATCCGGGATATGAAACTAACAGTGGACTCTGTATATTACCCTCCCCCAGAATACTATTCCCCCCGGGGCACCTAGAGAAGGTTATTTTCGTTAGCGGATCGAAGCTTTATCATCTGCGGTGATTTCCCAATGGGCATCATATTAGCTGGGGCAATCCCTTTAATGATGTTCTTGGGAACTCGATTTAAAATGCGGTCGAAGACAGTGCTTTTGTTATCATGAATGATGGACATCCTTCAAGAGTGAATTATCCGTCCCAGAGGCCGACCGCTGTGGACCTTACCATAGTGTCTCCCGATATGGCACCATTAGTAAAATGGGAGGTCGTGAAGGAGACCCCGGGGAAGCGACCACTTGGTAATATTTCTAGATGCGACCTGTCCTTTGAGGAGGTGAGGGTTAGGAATAACAGGAAGTGGAATATTAAGAAAGCGAACTGGGAAATGTATAGAGCGATTATTAGTCAAGAGTTGATAAGATGCTAGAGATGGGGTGGCCTCATATGAGGAGCTGGTGAAATTAATGAATAAAGCGGCGTGTGCTGCAATCCCCCAAGCTCCCACCTATAGGATTTTTCACAAGCCCCCTAATCCTTGGTGGAATGATAGGTGCTCCCAGATTGTGCGAGAGAGAAAGGAAGCGCTCAAAAAGTATCTTAATTGTTCTACCTTCGACAATTTCATGAATTATCAAAAAGTAAATGCCCAAACCAAAAGATTCCTTAAGGCGGAGAAAAGGCCAGTTGGGTCAGATTGTGTAGTGGAATGAACAGGGCGTACCAGTATCGGACATTTGGACAAACATTAGGAGATTTAAGAACATTGGGAATGTAACTCTTCCTGACCTGGAACGTCGTATCTACGGAGTGGGTGGAAGATTTTATGGATAGACTGGCACCCCCATTTGTTCCTGTCCA